>JABCPU010000057.1:0-246149 GCA_016800925.1 Suillus spraguei | reverse complement strand
CTATCTAACTGTCACCAGCCCACAAATGAATTAATGCAAGGGAGAGCAGAGACTCAAAGACAACAGGTTATCACTAGAGAGAGAGAGCAAGGATGTCTTGGATTGCTCTACAGTGTAGATACAAGAGGTTTGAACTAAAGAACTACTACAGCGAAACTAGCTAACTATATACACATATTGAAACTGAGATATAAACTGAGTCTGAAACTATTAGCCAATCATAAAATAGAAGTGAGAATTGTACGATATGATAGTTGTGACATAGTTATGACATCATATTCTAGAAGGTTCTAGGATCACGTGATACTATCTTATCTTATCTTATCCAATAGCATCATAGAAGATCTCTTCATCTTCATCAGGGAGTTCAGTTATAGAAGCGGATATAGGGATTTCAATAGGGTTAGGATTTGTCTTAGCGCTGGGTTCAGATGCTTTAGGGAAATTGAGGAAAGAATAATGATTTGTATTTGAAATTCATGACATTAACCCTATGAGTCCGGCCCAACTGCTCTCCTCTATTCTCCAGCCCAACTGCTCTCCTCTATTCCACCACCACCCAATCTAACCCTGAGTCCGGCCCAACTGCTCTCCTCTATTCCACTGCTGGTGCTCTCTCACTCATGGCACTCGCACAGCTTATATAGATAGAAATAGATGTCATTTTTGTCATAGTTCAGTTCTGTAATCAAAGTCTTAAGCTACTCGTACTCTAGCATGACATGGAATCTTGTAACATGATCTTTCTGCCTCTGCTCTGACATCAACATGTTCTCAAAATCTTGCCACACTGCAATGTCATCAACCGTATCCTGCCATTGTTTGAGGTACACCGTACATATTTGATTGATGCTGACGCAGATTGCATGCAGATTGTGCAAACAAACACAGATTTCAATAAGATTCCCCTATGAGTCTTTGTTAGCAATTTTGAGCAGTACACGCAATCTTCCAAAAGCACCTTGAAGTCCACGCATCCCCATTCAGCTGTCTGCCAGTAGGATAGGAGCTCATGATTAAATGCCAACCGCTCATCAATCTCAGCGAGTGAGCCTTGAATCTGTTGACCTTGTTTAAGAGGTGCGCGGATTCAGCCCTGTATGTCATTGCTGCCCGAGGGAACACTGTGTCAGCAACGATATAGTAGCCTGGGGGGTATTGTTTCAAAGTGAGGCGTAGATCTGATGAGCAAGATGTGAGTCGTGCCAACTACCCAGGGCATTCAACCTTGCAGCAATAATGACACTGTAATGTCATTAATCAGGGCTAGAGTGACAAGATTGAACTTACCTTCAGCTGAAAAAAGCTAACACAGAACTGATAAAGTGCTCGGAGAGCCACCCATTAAAGGTGGCATTCTCAATGTCAACATCCTCGGAGGTTTGAACAGGTAGTTTAAGGCCGTCAATACTACGATGTAAAGATACAACCTAGCTTGGGCTGTAGATAAACCACTGCCTAAACTAGTATGTTAGTCTTGCGCTCCGTCTAGTCTGCTTCACTTGTAAGAACAAGAGCGTTCGACCCTAAAGGGGGATGCCTATTTAGTATGGTAGTTCAAAGTCTAACTTTTGTGAAACAAGCATCCGAGTCAGCAGTAAGTTGCCATGGTCAGCGATGATACCGCCGGAACTAGCATCATGTGTTGCGGTGCTACTGTCGTCGAGATAAAGTCAGTAACAGTTGCGTCTAGCGAGCAATGTCGAGCGGTGGTCTCAGCAGTAGCGGTAAGGTTGCGAGTGGTGCAAAGAAACAGTAAAGAAGTCCGCGGTACTTTCAGCGGTAAAGTAGCGGAACGTGAGAAGTTCAGTCAAAAGTAACAATCAAAAGTCCAGTGGTATGCCGGCAGTAACGGAGAACAAGCGTGATGTATTAACGAGCGATAAGGGAACTTTAAAGACTATGTCCACTACTGGGTTGATCCAGAGCTAGACAATAATCCTGACCTATAGTACATGCGATGGTGTAAAATCAGGTGCTTTATCGTGTGGGGTACACGGTGCTTATATCCTAATTTGTATGTACTCGGAATACTCTAGGCAAGATCAGTAGCGCTGGAGTGTAGTAACCGCTGTAAGTAAACATAGTGCGAGGTGCTGCGGCACGAGCAACATGTAATAATGCTTGCCATGAAATCAGTGATATCGAACAGGAAACAAACTACGCACCAAATGGAGCTATGTGGACACGGCAAGGACATGGAAGGACATCGGTTCGTGGAACGAGGTGCGGTAGTCAGTATGGTGTGCGGTAAGCATGGGATGCCGCCAGTACTGCTAAAGGGGTAAGAAGGCCATGGACTAGTGGTAACTCCTGTAGACGTGAGACGAGTGTCAAAATATGGGGTTTTTAAGCCCAGCGCCAATATGTTCGTTACACCGAATGCCCCTCCAAGTCTGGGGTGATGCGCCACAACAAGTGCACTACAGCGCTCAAAATCCAGGCCTCCAGGCCATTGAATTTTGGCTTCAGGTAGAGTGCGAAGGGTGTGTAAGAGAAGACCAAGACCAAAGTGAAGATATCGTGTGACAGTACTGGGGATGATAGCAAAGATCTGCTGGAGGCTAATGGCATGCATAGTAGAGTTGAGATAATGTAGCACAAGCCCAAGTGCCCCTGCAGCATCAAGGGAGTGTTTATCTATCCTTGGAGTTCCATGCGCAGAGACATCCTCACGAGGTATTGGTGTCTCATACCAGGCTTGCGCAAAGCCTGCAGTAAGTAGTGAGGAGAAGGTGGGCACATCAACACCCATTGTAGTGATGAAGGCTCTATCATGTTGACTATTGTATAGCACCTTCCATGGGGTGTTGATACGAGGATTTGGAAGTAGTTGGGGTTGGCAAAGGTACAAACAATGTGGGTGCCGAGTGTCAATGCGCTTTGTCGTGCATCAGGCTCGGCATCAAGATCTTGGTCTTTGTCGTTCCCATCATCATCTTCGCTCTCGGCGTTGATGTCATCACTCTCAAATGCGGGTAGCGCTTCTTCATTTGTCTCGCGGTTAGGATGGAAATCCATCAGATGTGAGTCTGGGATCTCTTCGAGAAGATATGGTGTCTGATCCTTTTCCCGCCAGCGCACACCTCGAATAGCAATAAGGTCTTCCTCATCCTCGACTTCCTCACACAATACTGAGTGTGATTGAGATTTGTTCTTAAGTGAGAATGGTAAGTTTTTTGTCTCGGACTGTTCAAATGAAATAACTCAACTGATTGTATCATATCAGAACTATTCAAAGTAAGTCGTTTATCCACCATTAGCCCGAAAATTGGTGAAACATCTGCCCAGAAGTCCGTGTCTTGTCTTCCTGCACCATGTTCTCCTAGTGGAGAACCATACAGTGCTCGAAGCTACTGATGGCAAGGTGAGTGTTGTTGTCACTCATATTGTCTTTCTCGCTGTCTGATGCAGATGCAGCAGATAGCTCTTGTACTGGGCCAGGGCATGCCTGTTTTCAAATCAATGTCTGATTTTCGAGGTATCAGTGGCACTCTTGACTCACATTCTCCTTATCACTGACATCAGCTTTCAGTTTCTTTGACCGAAAATTTGAAGCCCAACACTATGCGCACGTTTCCGTCGTCCCATTGTGCCGTCTGCTGCCAGCGCCAGCCTGTCAACTTGTGCCGGCCGATACTAACATGCGGAGTTGCGGCATTTCATTCACTGTACTATCCTCAATTCCAGTGTTTTTTGAATAACTATCTCATTTTTTCACGGAGCACAGTTCTGAAACCGCTGTTTTGACGGCATTCACGTTTTTTATCAGACTGCGCAACAGAATATTTCTACGTCCCGTCGTTGAATTATAATTGATTTTCTAATGCATTGTCACGATATTGTCACCTAAGTCACGTGAGGTTCGTTGTTTTCGCAAGGCGTCTACCTTAGCATTGTAATCACGGCTCATATAATTGCTTTACATCACTTTATAACTTTACGAGTCCACCACCCGTTGTGCCTTCGGCACAGGAAGCAAAAGGAGTGCTTCACACTCCTTTTGCTCCCTGGCCAAGGCTTCATCCTAATAATTCTGTTTGCCCAAGGCACAGGAAGGCAAAAGAGTGCTTCGCACTCTTTTTGCCTTCCTGGCCTTGGCTTCATCCCAATAATTCTCTGTTGCCCAAGGCACAGAAAGCCAAAAAGAGTGCTTTGCACTCTTTTTGGCTTTCTGGCCTTGGCTTCATCCTAATAATCACTACTTCGTGCACCTTAACTTATTCGCAATCATAGTGGATTTTAAAACAGACATGTACATTTTGAGCAGCATTTCAAGAAAACTAAAACTAAAATCTACTGCACCATCTAAAAGTGCACTATACATTCGGTCCTCTATATAAAAGTACATCAATATACATCAATCAATCCTCAACCTCGATATCATCTCTATCTCTAAGTCCTCTCAGCACTTCTGTATACACCACATTGGTCGTCTTTGACCCTTCTTCATGCTCCGGAAAGATGGCACGCACTCTCTCTGGGTGAGTGCAGCGAGACAAAGCCACATACAGCTGTCCATGACTGAACACGGGAGTCCGCAAATCCAGCCCAACCCACTTCACACTTTGACCTTGAGCCTTGTTGATTGTCATAGCGAACGCAAGACGAACGGGGAATTGGCGACGCTTGAAAGGGATAGGGTTGTCTTCAGACGTGGCATCCAGCGTCATGCGGGGGATTAGGACAGTGTTCTGATCGTCTTGATGAGCTTCATCAACTCCATCTCTAAGAATACGACACCTGAGGACGCGCGTGGTCCAAGACAGGAGGATCATCCTAGTTCCGTTATAGAGGCCATTGGTGGGGTCCAAGTTGCGCAACGACATGAGAGGAACACCCACTTTGAGTTCCAATTTGTGCAAAGGGAACCCTGATGGCGTGAGAGTATGAAGGTACTCTGGTGGGATGTAGTCGTAGTCCTTCTCAGTGATTGAGTCTGCGCTGGTGAAGACCGCTTTTCTCCAGGGAATGATTCAAGAATGTTGGCATTGATTTCGTCCACATCAGTGTTCTTTGCGGAGAGGATGGTACGTTCCAGGAAGAAGGAATCATTCACAGGAGGATGCCAGGAGCAGAATAGGAGAGTATAGGGCATTGATGAGAGAGCGGATATCATTGTAGGCAGCGCATATGAATCGGAAGGGCGACGTTCCATCTGCATGTGTGCCCTTCCAGCTCCAATCTCAAGAAGCCACTTTGCAAATTCATCAGAGGCGGGGTCTTGGCCAAGCCGCATGTTTGTCTTTAGGTGGAAGATGCGAAGCCTTGGCCAGATGCGAGATCTGCAAAATGGTAGCGCCCACTATCTGCTCCCTGGATCCATGAGGCACCACGGCAGGGTCTGTCTGAAGTCTCCTCCAAAGAGCATCGTCATTCCTCCAAAATCAGCATCGACATTCAGAAGGTCGCGCAATGAGCGATCAAGGCATTCCAGATTGTGACGGTGTAGCATAGGAATTTCATCGCAGATGATGAGGGAGGTGGCCTTGAGAAGCTCATGCACAACATCTCCTTTCTTGATGTTGCAGGAGCTGTCCTCATTGATGGGAATTGGAATTTTGAATCGAGAATGAGCCGTGCGTCCGCCTGGCAGGAGGAGAGAAGCGATTCCAGAGGAAGCCACACATAGGACAATCTTGCCTTCAGCACGGAGCTTTTGAAGCAATGAGCTTGCAGAGATATGTCTTTCCACATCCACCTGCACTGTGGACAAAGTATGATGTCCAGGTCTTTGTTCATTTACTTTGCATGGCATCATCGACCACTGCATCAAAGACTGTCCTCTGCTCCTGATTAAGAGAAAGCACTCCTGGTTCACCATCTGCTGGAGCTCCTCCTGGTTATATTGGAGCTGCTCGCAATGAGCTGATTTCCCCTGCATGCCCCCCATCTTGCTGCCATTTGAGGTACAGGCATCTGAGGAATCGCTTGCAAAGACTTTCCATTTTTGCGGAGCTTGCCATCAATGAGATAGAGACCATAGTCATGAACCTCTTCATCTGTAGGGTCGAGGATGCTGAATGGGGCGTGATAGGCGGTGCGCAGATCATCGCAGAGATTTCCTTGAAGTGGTTCCAAAGATCACTGGGGTCTGTAGGGTTGCAGTGTATGAGGATGATGGCAAAGAGGTTGCGCATGCCATGTCCAGTGCTCATATGAGAGGCGTCCTGCAAGCACTGGATCCATTCATTATCATCCTCAAGCAGACCCTGCGCCGACATGCCTCCTTGAAAGTGTCGCATAAAACACCATCAACTGTCCGAAGGTTCTCATAGGAGGTGGCCCCTTGAAGACATGGTAGTTTATTCATAAAAATTGACGTCAGGACCATAACCTTTTACTACAGTCAAAAGCAATCTCAGGTAGAAGCGCTCTCCAGACCGGGTGCAGCAGAGTACATCCTTCCAATCGCTATTCCGCGTTGGCGTACTTCCACGCCGTCTTGTTCCATACGAATCTTGAGGGGAAGTCCTGGTAGAGGTGGTCGTGGGCTCCAGCAGCCACCAAGACATTATTGGAGTTAGCTTGAACCATCCAGTGAGGCAAGTCTCCTTGGTTGCTGCGCGCTCAAGAACATCCTGGCATATCCTCAGGATCATAAACACCATGTGTTCATCTGGAGGTGGACGGCAAGCGTAGACAGAGGGCCATTCAAGGTGCATTCCCTCAAAGATGTGCCATGCGGCCTCAGTGGAGCTGATGTATCTGGAGTCAAGATAGGTTTTGACCTCATCCACCGGTCCTGTCATCTCCAATGTGGCACGGTCATTTCCCTTGTAGATGTACTTGTGGATGTATTTGACCGACTTGATAGAAGCACAGACTTCGAGATTGATGTGGCAGTTGAATTCTACCAGCAGTTGCGGGGGGTGGGGAACACATCTTTGTTGGTGAAGATGTCGTCATTTTTTTGGATGGTGCGACCATTGTCTGGCCTGGCATACTCTGCCGTCCTCTCACCAACAAAGATGTCGTTCCCACCCCCCGCAACTGCTGGTAGAATTCAACTGCCACATCAATCTCGAAGTCTGTGCTTCTATCAAGTCGGTCAAATACATCCACAAGTACATCTACAAGGGAAATGACCGTGCCACATTGGAGATGACAGGACCGGTGGATGAGGTCAAAACCTATCTTGACTCCAGATACATCAGCTCCACTGAGGCCGCATGGCACATCTTTGAGTTTGGAATGCACCTTGAATGGCCCTCTGTCTATCGCTTGCCGGTCCACCTCCCAGATGAACACATGGTGTTTTATGATCCTGAGGATAATGCACAGGATGTTCTTGAGCGCGCAGCAACCAAGGAGACTTGCCTCACTGGATGGTTCAAGGCTAACTCCAATAATGTCTTGGTGGCTGCTGGAGCCCACGACCACCTCTACCAGGACTTCCCCTCAAGATTCGTATGGAACAAGACGGCGTGGAAGATACGCCAACGCGGAATAGCGATTGGAAGGATGTACTCTGCTGCACCCGGCTCCGGAGAGCGCTTCTACCTGAGATTGCTTTTGACTGTAGTAAAAGGTATGGTCCTGACGTCAATTTTTATGAATAAAACTTACCATGTCTTCAAGGGGCCACCTCCTATGAGAACCTTCGGACAGTTGATGGTGTCTTATGCGACACTTTCAAGGAGGCATGTCGGCGCAGGGGTCTGCTTGAGGATGATAATGAATGGATCCAGTGCTTGCAGGACGCCTCTCATATGAGCACTGGACATGGCATGCGCAACCTCTTTGCCATCATCCTCATACACTGCAACCCTACAGACCCCAGTGATCTTTGGAACCACTTCAAGGAGAATCTCTGCGATGATCTGCGCCACCGCTATCACGCGTCCCATTCAGCATCCCCGACCCTACAGATGAAGAGGTTCATGACTATGGTCTCTATCTCATCGATGGCATGCTCCGCAAAAATGGAAAGTCTTTGCAAGCGATTCCTCAGATGCCTGTACCTCAAATGGCAGCAAGATGGGGGGCCATGCAGGGAAATCAGCTCATTGCCGAGCAGCTCCAATATAACCAGGAGGAGCTCCAGCAGATGGTGAACCAAGGAGTGCTTTCTCTTAATCAGGAGCAGAGGACAGTCTTTGATGCAGTGGTCGATGATGCCATGCAACGTAATGAACAAAGACCTGGACATTCATACTTTGTCCACAGTGCAGGTGGATGTGGAAAGACATATCTCTGCAAGCTCATTGCTTCAAAGCTCCGTGCTGAAGGCAAGATTGTCCTATGTGTGGCTTCCTCTGGAATCGCTTCTCTCCTCCTGCCAGGCGGACGCACGGCTCATTCTCGATTCAAAATTCCAATTCCCATCAATGAGGACAGCTCCTGCAACATCAAGAAAGGAGATGTTGTGCATGAGCTTCTCAAGGCCACCTCCCTCATCATCTGCGATGAAATTCCTATGCTACACCGTCACAATCTGGAATGCCTTGATCGCTCATTGCGCGACCTTCTGAACGTCGATGCTGATTTTGGAGGAATGACGATGCTCTTTGGAGGAGACTTCAGACAGACCCTGCCGGTGGTGCCTCATGGATCCAGGGAGCAGATAGTGGGCGCTACATTTTGCAGATCTCGCATCTGGCCAAGGCTTCGCATCTTCCACCTAAAGACAAACATGCGGCTTGGCCAAGACCCCGCCTCTGATGAATTTGCAAAGTGGCTTCTTGAGATTGGAGCTGGGAAGGGCACACATGCAGATGGAACGGTCGCCCTTCCGATTCATATGCGCTGCCCTGACAATGATATCCGCTCTCTCATCAATGCCCTATACTCTCCTATTCTGCTCCCTGGGCATCCTCCTGTGAATGATTCCTTCTTCCTGGAACGTACCATCCTCTCCGCAAAGAACACTGATGTGGACGAAATCAATGCCAACATTCTTGAATCATTCCCTGGAGATAAAGCGGTCTTCACCAGCGCAGACTCAATCACTGAGAAGGACTACGACTACATCCCACCAGAGTACCTTCATACTCTCACGCCATCAGGGTTCCCTTTGCACAAATTGGAACTCAAAGTGGGTGTTCCTCTCATGTCGTTGCGCAACTTGGACCCCACCAATGGCCTCTATAACGGAACTAGGATGATCCTCCTGTCTTGGACCACGCGCGTCCTCAGGTGTCGTATTCTTAGAGATGGAGTTGATGAAGCTCATCAAGACGATCAGAACACTGTCCTAATCCCCCGCATGACGCTGGATGCCACGTCTGAAGACAACCCTATCCCTTTCAAGCGTCGCCAATTCCCCGTTCGTCTTGCGTTCGCTATGACAATCAACAAGGCTCAAGGTCAAAGTGTGAAGTGGGTTGGGCTGGATTTGCGGACTCCCGTGTTCAGTCATGGACAGCTGTATGTGGCTTTGTCTCGCTGCACTCACCCAGAGAGAGTGCGTGCCATCTTTCCGGAGCATGAAGAAGGGTCAAAGACGACCAATGTGGTGTATACAGAAGTGCTGAGAGGACTTAGAGATAGAGATGATATGGAGGTTGAGGATTGATTGATGTATATTGATGTACTTTTATATAGAGGACCGAATGTATAGTGCACTTTTAGATGGTGCAGTAGATTTTAGTTTTAGTTTTCTTGAAATGCTGCTCAAAATGTACATGTCTGTTTTAAAATCCACTATGATTGCGAATAAGTTAAGGTGCACGAAGTAGTGATTATTAGGATGAAGCCAAGGCCAGAAAGCCAAAAAGAGTGCGAAGCACTCTTTTTGGCTTTCTGTGCCTTGGGCAAAAGTGAATTATTGGGATGAAGCCAAGGCCAGGAAGGCAAAAAGAGTGCGAAGCACTCTTTTTGCCTTCCTGTGCCTTGGGCAAACAGAATTATTAGGATGAAGCCTTGGCCAGGGAGCAAAAGGAGTGCGAAGCACTCCTTTTGCTTCCTGTGCCGAAGGCACAACGGGTGGTGGACTCGTCTATAAAGTAAGGGGGGAAAGGTGGGAAGTGCTCGCTAGCTCACATGGCTTTCGCTTGCGTCGCTAAAGGCCACATGGGACGCTTAGCTCGGTTTTGGAAATTTCTCGCGTGGTTTTTTTCGAGTGCCGATTCAATACACTGTTCTCCCATTGTGTGTGATTGCGTGATTTGGTCACGTGACTGCGCAGCTGGTGCGCTGTAGTTCCCTAGATATACCCTCGAGCTCCAATCTTCGTTTCCTCTTTTCCCCCACCACTGCTCCCCTGCCACATCTTGAGAAAGTAATACTTTCTCAACATACTCAACTCTGTTTGTTTTTCTGCTTTATTTTGGTAGATATATCTTTCACTGTTCTTGATTCCTGTAAGCCTATATAGTGTACATATTGAAACTATGATAAAAATTATTGATTATGTAATCAGATATCAGGCATTTTCGCTTTTTGACGTGTTTTTGGACCCTTTGGACCCCCCTGGACCTGGACCTGGACCCTGGACTGGCCATATCTTGGAGTTCGAAGCATAGTGAGTGTGATTGTTGTTTGTTACTGGCCCTGTATTCCATCTGGACTCGCGAACTCCTGTTGATTCAAGACGAACGTGTAACCAAGTCCTACTTCCCTGGCCATCTGTTCTTGCAGGTGTTCGCTGGTTGTTTCTGGACCTCTGGGTATACTACAGTGTAGAGATTTTGGATTGGCGGGGCACTTTTCTGTGCTAAGTTGGTCTGCTTGCAGCCTTCTTACAGTTGCCATCCTATCCTTCGGGATAATTTCTCGGACAGCTTTCAGCTGTTCTTAGCACTGTCATACGTCGAACTTCCAGGGTATTAGCTCATCCTGGAAACTGCTGGTACTTCTTCAGTCACTCTCGGCAATATTTGTTTGGATCTTTGGTATGTGATATTTTGCTATATATATTATGATGGCTTATCTTTGACACAGTGGAACTACGACTGTTGGAATTTAGCTCTCTTCTCCCTTTGTTTTAATATCTTCCCAATGTATGTAGTTATTATATATATATATTTTTTGACTGATATTTATTCTTGATAGGAATCCCTCCACTCCTCCTACCTCTCCTCAGCGAGCACAGGCTGCTGCACGTCAGGCTGAGAGGAATCAGCGAAATATTGGCTCCCCTCCTGCACGTCGCCATCCTGCTCCTATAGCTCAGCCTTTAGAAAATGCTGCTCAAATGGTAAGATTTAATTTTCTAATTTTCATAAGACATTTCTGATATGTTCATAGAATATTCCTCAGATCTGGGAAATTTAAACCATGGTCCTATTCCCATGCAAAGGTTCCTAATATGCCACGTCATGTTATCGAGCATCATGAGGCTCAACGTAGTGGCGTCTACAACACCAACCACCACTACCCCCCTGGGCCACCTGTTGCTGCTCCAGCCTTAGGACCTCCCTTTGGTCAACCTTTCCTGCTCCAGCCTCCTTTGGTTATATTCCTCCACCTGCTGCACTTCAGAATGAATATGAACGTCGTATGGCAAATGTTGCTGCAGCCACAGTAAATAGTCATGAAGCACGCCGTGCTGCCAGGCGAAGGCTAATAATCCTCAACAACAACCTGCACCTCCTGCTCCTGCTCCTGCTCCTGCTCCTGCTCCTGCTCCTGCTCCTGCTCCTGCTCCTGCTCCTGCCCTGCTCCTGCTCCTGCTCCCTGCTCCTGCCCCTGCTCCTGCTCAGAATAACTTGGCAGCCTTTCAGTTGCTGCAGCAACAAGCTGCACAGGGACATAATATACCGCAGCAGCAGCTAGCTGAAATAATTGCTAGGCATGCTCAGGATCATCGCCGTGAACGACAGCAGGAAGAGGAAGCTGAACAGATGAATAGACAGAACTATGGTCAATACATGCATGGTCCTATTCACTATGAGGGTGCAGTTGGTCCTCACAATTTCAACAATCCCCAACAATACTTTGCACCCAATCCTGCACCACCTTTGCCTGTACCACCTCAACCTGATTATCAACAATTTAATAATCAGTTTCAGCATCATTTCCAGCAGGTTCAGCAGCAGGAAGATAGACAAGCACAGGAGGGATTACGTCATCATCAGATCCAGCAGCAATTCCAGCAGCAGGAAGCTAACCACATTCATAGGCAAGGCCAGGAGGAGAGAGATGCCAATTACTTGCAGCAGCAGGAAGATAGACAAGCTCAGGATATTCTACGAGCAGGTCAACAGGAAGAGGAGCATTTCAATAGTCAAACTCAGGATCGTCAGCGAGCAGGTCAACAGGAGGAGGCCCGCCACAACCGTGCACAGCAGAGAGTTCATGAGGAGCAGGAGCGTCTTGAGGAGCACTACATGAATATAATGACCCAATATCTCAAGAGCAACATGCAGATGATGAAGAGAGAAGGAGAATCCAACAGCAGGAACAACACCAGGAGCATGAAGAAGAGGACAACCAGCATATCAATCAGGTCATTCCTATTCCTGATGGAGCTCAACCATATACAGAACCAGCCAACCGTCATACTCTTGGTCCCCTTAATGTGGAGTGTCCCAAATGTCATGCACTTCACTTTGCATGTGAAAGACTCTCCAACTCCTCTTTGCAAAACCCTCGCTTTGGTATGTGCTGCTTGCAGGGCCAAGTCAGCCTTCCCCCATTTCCAGCATGGCCACCTGAGCTGGAGCAGGCATATAGAGACAGAACATTTGTGTCAAAAATTCGCCAATACAACAGTGCTCTTGCATTTACCTCTGTTGGTGTCAACATTGAGGATCATGCTGTTCAAAGATCTGGCCCAAATGCTTTTCGTATCCATGGCTCTCTCCATCACCTCATGGGCAGTCTTCTACCTCCAGAGGGTGTCCAGCCTTCATATGCACAACTTTATATATATGACTCTGAAGAAGCCACCAACATCCGCACCACCCGTCCTGGAAATGAAGGTCTTGATCGTCAGATTCTCAGAGATCTGCATGACATGTTGCATCGAAAACACCCCTATGCTGCTGTCTACAAGCAAGCCTATCAAATCATGCAAGAGAAGCCTCCAGAGGAGCAGACAGATGTTTCTGTGCGTATTCACTTCCTGCCAGGCACAGATGGTCGAAGATACAACCTTCCCACTGCCAATGAAATTGCTGCAGCTCTTCCTGGAGATGGATCTGAGGAGGTGTCTCATGAAGCGACATCATTTTATATTATCAAAATGGTCGACTTAGGCGCATCAGTCAACTCAACCATGCATATGCCTGTCTTCATTATGTCCTTCTCTTTCCTAATGGAGAGGATGGCTGGGACCTCTACATTGATATGATTATTCCTCAGGGTGGACGTGCACGTGCCAAAAAAGTGACTCAGCTGCTGTATTATGCCTTTCGTCTTCATCCCCGTCCAGCTTGCATTGACTACAACAACATCTTTGTGGTGGAAGGCTGTTCCAGCAGTATGTTGTTGATGCTTGGGCTTCTATTGAGCAGAGCAGACTCAACTGGATAAGAAACAACCAGAAGAAGATCAGGCTGACTGCTACCAAGGCCTCACAGACAATATTCTCAATGATGGAGTAGGCAATTTGGCTGAGACAGGTCGTGCTATAATCCTTCCCTCCTCTCATTCTGGAAGCCCTCGCTATATGCAGCAGCTACTGCAGGACTCCTTGGCCATCTGCCGTGCCTGCAAGAAACCTGATCTCTTCCTGACAATGACTGCCAATGGGAACTGGCCTGAGATTACTGAGAATCTCCTTCCAGGTAAAGTGACATACTGATGCATTATTATGACTTGATTCTGACAAGTTTTCTAATGTAGGTCAAACTGCTGTGGACCGTCCAGACTTGGTGGCTCGCGTATTCTATCAAAAGCAGCAGGCTCTGCTGAAGAAAGTTCGCAATGGCTACTATGGCAAGGTTGCAGGATTGGTGTACACCATTGAATATCAAAAGCGTGGTCTGCCTCACATGCACCTTCTCATCTTCCTGGATCCAGACCACAAGATTCGTACTGTGGAACAAATAGACTCCTTCATCTCTGCCCAGATCCCTGACAGAAATGTCCATCCCCAACTCTATGAGGCTGTGGAGAAATACATGCTTCATGGCCCCTGCTCTCCAGAACGTTGCTTGGAGAATGGACGTTGCAAAAAGCACTTTCCAAAGTCTTTCTGTGCCCAGACATTGATGAAGGAGGATGGCTATCCAGAGTATGCAAGACCTGACAATGGTCGCACTGTCCAAAAGAATAACACTGTCTTCACCAACAAAGATGTTGTTCCTCACCCTCCACAACTCCTGGTGGAATTCAACTGCCACATCAATCTTGAAGTCTGTGCTTCCATCAAGTCTGTGAAATACATCCACAAGTACATCTACAAGGGAAATGACCGTGCCACTTTGGAGATGCCAGGACCAGTGGATGAGGTCAAAACCTACCTTGACTCCAGATACATCAGCTCTACTGAGGCTGCATGGCACATCTTTGAGTTTGGAATGCACCTTGAATGGCCCTCTGTCTACCGTCTGCCAGTCCACCTTCCAAATGAACACATGGTGTTTTATGATCCTGAGGATGATGCCCAGATGTTCTTGAGCGTGCAGCAACCAAGGAGACTTGCCTTACTGGATGGTTCAAAGCCAATGCCAACAATGTCTTGGTGGCAGCTGGAGCCCATGACCACCTCTACCAGGACTTCCCCTCAAAATTCGTATGGAACAAGACCGCATGGAAGGTACGACAACGTGGAATGGCCATTGGAAGGATGTACTCTGCTGCACCTGGATCTGGAGAGCGCTTCTACCTGAGATTGCTTCTGACTGTAGTAAAAGGTATGATGCTCATGTCAATTTTTATTAATCAAACTCACCATGTATTCAAGGGGCCACCTCCTATGAGAACCTTCGAACAGTTGATGGTGTTTTATATGACACTTTCAAGGAGGCATGTCGACGTAGGGGTCTGCTTGAGGATGACAATGAATGGATCCAATGCTTGCAGGATGCCTCTCACATGAGCACTGGACATGGCATGCGCAATCTCTTTGCCATCATCCTCATCCACTGCAACCCTACAGACCCCAGTGATCTTTGGAACCAATTCAAGGACAATCTCTGTGATGATCTGCATCACCACCTGTCTCATGCCCCATTCAACATTCCCAACCCCACAAATGAAGAGGTCTATGACTATGGTCTCTATCTCATTGATGGAAACTTCGCAAAAATGGAAAGTCTTTGCAAGTGATTCCTCAGATGCCTACACCTCAAATGGCAGCAAGATGGGGGGTCATGCAGGGAAATCAGCTCATTGCTGAGCAGCTCCAGTATAACCAGGAGGAGCTCCAGCAGATGGTGGATCCAGGAGTGCTTTCTCTCAATCAGGAGCAGAGGACAGTCTTTGATGCAGTGGTCAATGAGCCATGCAAAGAAATGAGCAGACACCTGGACATGCATTCTTTGTCCACAGTGCAGGTGGATGTGGAAAGACATATCTCTGCAAGCTCATTGCCTCAAAACTCCGTGCTGAAGGCAAGATTGTCCTATGTGTGGCTTCCTCTGGAATTGCTTCTCTCCTCCTGCCAGGTGGACGTACAGCTCATTCGCGATTCAAGATTCCAATCCCCATCAATGAGGACAGTTCCTGCAACATCAAGAAAGGAGATGTTGTGCATGAGCTTCTGAAGGCCACCTCCCTCATCATCTGTGATGAAATTCCAATGCTACACCGTCACAATCTGGAATGCCTTGACCGCTCATTGCGCGACCTTCTCAATGTTGATGCTGATTTTGGAGGATTATCCATACTCTTTGGAGGAGACTTCAGACAGACTCTACCAGTGGTGGCTCATGGATCCAGAGAGCAGATAGTGGGTGCTACCTTCTGCAGATCTCGCATTTGGCCAAGGCTTCAGATCTTCCATCTCAAGACAAATATGCGCCTTGGTCAAGATCCTGCCTCTGATGAATTTGCCAAGTGGCTTCTGGAGATTGGAGCTGGAAAGAACACACATGCTGATGGAACAGTGGTCCTGCCAATTCATATGCGCTGTGCCAACAATAGTGTCCAGTCTCTCATCAATGCCCTCTACTCTCCTATCCTGCTTCCTGACCATCCTCCTATGAATGATTCCTTCTTCCTGGAACGTACCATCCTCTCTGCAAAGAACACTGATGTGGATGAAATCAATGCCAACATTCTTGAATTATTCTTTGGAGAAAAAGCAGTGTTCACCAGTGCAGACTCAGTTGCTGAGAGGGACTATGACTATATCCCTCATGAGTTCCTTCACACTCTGACACCATCAGGGTTCCCTTTGCACAAATTGGAACTCAAAGTGGGTGTTCCTCTGATGCTGTTGCGCAACTTGGATCCCACCAATGGCCTCTACAATGGAACCAGGATGATCCTCCTGTCTTGGACCACACATGTACTCAAATGTCGGATTCTCAAGGATGGAGTTGATGAAGCCCAGCAAGACAATCAGGACACAGTGCTGATTCCCAGGATGACTCTGGATGCCACTGCTGAAGACAACCCAATTCCTCTAAAGCGTCGACAATTTCCTGTCCGTCTTGCATTTGCTATGACAATCAACAAGGCTCAAGGTCAAAGTGTGAAGTGGGTTGGACTGGATTTGAGAACTCCTGTGTTCAGTCATGGACAGCTGTATGTGGCATTGTCGAGGTGCACTCACCCAGAGAGAGTGTGTGCTATCTTTCCAGAGCATGAAGAAGGGTCAAAGACGACCAATGTGGTGTATACAGAAGTGCTGAGAGGACTTGGAGATCAGATTGAGAATTGATTGATGTAGTTTTATGTAAAGTGATATGTAGTGTACTTTTAGTCTTGCTGAAATGGTGGTGAAATGTACATGTTTGTTTGAAGATTTACTATGATTATCAGGATGAAGCCAAGGCCAGAAAGTCAAAAAGAGTGCGAAGCACTCTTTTTGGCTTTCTGTGCCTTGGGCAAAAGAAAATTATTGGGATGAAGCCAAGGCCAGGAAGGCAAAGTGAATTATTAGGATGAAGCCTTGGACAGGAAGCAAAAGGAGTGCGAAGCACTCCTTTTGCTTCCTGTGCCGAAGGCACAACGGGTGGTGGACTCGTCGTAAAAGAAGTATCAAAACTTACAATGTCGACCTGAATTGAATTTACATGGCAAAATTTTAAATTCCGACAGACTACAAAGCTAGGCCAAAAATCTTCCACTACATAGCAAAATTTTAGATTCCGACGGACTATGGGACGACACATATCCAAGGAATGAAAGCTCTACAAATGAGCTTGCTATAACCCAACCATTCGTCGTTACACTGGGAGCGGTCATTGCGATATTTTCGGAAGACATATCAGGAGACTAGTGAAGTCATGAGGACACCAGTTTGTGCAGGTCGACCCCGATAGTCTCGGTGCAAGCGGGAGTTATGACTTGTTCTCAGTAATACTTATATGTGATTTCTCAGTTCCTTGAGGCATGTATTGAGCAACAACCAGGTATTATCCTCACTATGTTTCAACTGCGGAAGACCACCCTACATATATGTTAGAGTTTAGTATTTCGCCCTTCGTCATCATTCATTGTTCAGACAGTCTCGATTACATATAAATACCTACGTGACATCGTTCTTCATTGTGCAAGCTGTAACACTGCAATTCCTCTCTCGATCTGTCGTAGCGACCTGAACGGAAAATCGGGCAAGTTGATGGTAAAGGTAGTCCTTAGTGTGGTCGATTCGTATAAGTGGGATACATCAATATTTCGAGATACTTCACCTCCAGGTGCCTGTCGTGTCCCAGACTTTGTCCTAAATCGGCTTCAGAAAATCATATCTTTCGAGTCCTATGATGGGTGTCACTAAAGTTCAAGGGACCATTTTCGCCGTTCAATTTTCTTCGCTAGGATGGTGTAGACCTTTTATTTGTTTGCGCTTACAATCCGATTCACATCCAGGGGAGCTCATAAAGCGACACCCGACTTGGAACACTTCAAGTGTCCTATTATTGCCTACACCACAGTCGTTATGCTGACACTTCTGCATTGGCAATTCAGCACCATAGATGCTCTAGATGCTGCTTACCTCACAAGAACCGACTTTGTTCTCTGGGATCGAGCCCGCCTCGGCGAATCTCTCCCTGTGCTGCAGAAGGCTTTCTCCTCTCGTTTCTCTCCAATGGTGGAAAACCTTCGTCCAACATTCGTCTCATGGTGCTAGCGTACAGTTGTCCTACCTCCAAAACAGTTTGGAACAACGGAGAGGACCTTTTTCTTGGCAAGAAACAGGTTCCATCTGATCCTATTGCAACCATCTAGTGATCAACGCTCTCAATTTTTGCCTACCACAATATGCTGCAGGCGTCATCGTGCTGCTTATGGTTTTGGGGTGGTCCATCTGCAATCTGTTGTCCCCGTCGTTGCATCCTGCATTCTGCTGGAGTTGGATGAATTTCATGTCTTGGCGGTACTCCTAAGGCTTCAGTCTCTCAGGTTTCAGTCTATGCTTGTAGGTTGTGGCACTCATCAATAAAAAGCGATTAGGGTTACGGTAAACGGGGATGCTTAGCGCCGCAATGTCGACGATTTCATTATGATGAACAGCAGCACTAAACGACTCATGGTAATCAGTTTTGAATATGATTGAATGGGATACATACATGAGCATAGGTCCGTGTCCTCACCTCCTGTGAATGTGCAGATTACGGCCGGTCTGGGTGCGCGTTTGCGCAGAGCAGTGGAACCTCGCTCGGGAAATCGTGAGGAACACTAAACGAATCGGGCGAAAGTAACAGGACGAAACTGTGGATTCTTTGAGTGTTGTACTAATGAGTATGTGATGGTAGGTAGGAGACCCGAGTCTAGTCTGAACAATATGAAAGTGGCGGAATATAAGGGGATCGGCCACGTGATATATGATGATGTAAGCGTGTTGTATGCGGTCAGCTTACACCCTCTCATCCTTCGAAACATTCTCTCCGGCGTGCGTATCTTTTCGTGCTGGAATGCGTATCTTGATGGATGTGTTTTCATCAGTCCTCGTACGAGCGTTGTCTGACGCATCTTGTTCAGTCATCATGTGTCTTCCGACGTACTCTTGAAGTACTTGTGTGTCTTCAAGCTCTCTTCCAGGTACCCAAATGTCCGCTTCTGGACCGTAGCCACACCAATGAATGAGATACTGTTGTCCGCGTCCGCGTGTTCTGCTGTCGAGTACTTTCTCTATTTCCCATTCTTCAGTCCTGGACTTCGTAATGATGGGGCCTGGACGCTGTAACTCTCGCGAAGGGTAGAGTTCGGCGTTGTTGGGCACGTGTTGCTTCAGTTCGGAGACATGAAAGGTAGGATATACGTTAGTATGATTGGGCAAGTCTAGAGTATAAGTTGACGACTCAGGGTTCGCAGACACAATTGTGTATGGGCTGTCGAACTGCAGCATGAAATTTGCTACTCGTTTGTTATTTCCGTTAAGATATTCTCATCTTCTGTTGGCCATTGAGAGGTATACGAAGTCACCGATTTCGAATGAGGGTTCATTGTTTCTGTGAGTGTTTGCGGTGTTTGCCTGTGCGATTCACGAAGCTAATAGGGTGTCGTGTGCGTCAGCTACGTCAGTCTTCAATGATTTGATCGCCTCGAGTGCGTTCACGATGTCCGTTGGGAAGTCATCTCTTGTGGTCTGAATCTGTTCTGTAGTCAGTGGTGGTAGGAGATGTGGTGTTCTTCCAAGGTGTAGGTGGAATGGTGTGTATCCGGTTGATGCGTTGATTGTTGACATTAGATTGAACCTGACCCGTGGTAGGGCGTTTACCCAACCTATTTGGTGTCGGTCCACAAAGTATCTAAGGGTTTGGTCAATGGTTTTGTTAGTACATTCACTTGCCCTGTCGGTCTGTGGGTGGTAAGCCGTTGACATTTTCAATTTTACCCCAGTGAGACGGTGTAGCACCTTCCAAAACTTGCTGGTGAACAACTTGTCACGATCGGAGATTATACTTAGTGGCAGTCCGTTCTCGCAGTACCAGTGACCGAAGAAGAGGTTCACGACCTCGCGAGCCTTCATGTTCATCCGACAAGGCACTAGTCTGATGTCTGCGCCCAGACGGTCTGTGATCGTCATGATTCCGTCAAACCCCTTTTCTGTTGGTAAGGGTCCGATGAAGTTGATTGCGACTGATTCACCTCTGTGATCAGGCACAGGCAGAGGGTGTAGGGGGCCAGCTGGTTTTGTCGTTCGACTCTTGTTTCTCGTGCAATCTGAACATGCTGGTATGTAGCTCTCCTCGAGATCTCGCCTCATATTTGGCCAATAATACGATTCCCGGATTGCTGCATAGGATTTGTCAATTCCGAAATGACCCAGTTGGTCATGTGCCAAATGGAATATTGCCTCTTGCAGGTGCGTTACGCGAGGGATGACCAAGCGTTCATTGAGGTATAGGAGGCCGTCTCGTTGTTGAAGACCTGGTAGGGAAGTCGTTAATTTTCCTAACTTAATGCACCATGGATCTGTCAGGTAACCGTTCTTGATATTGTGGAGCATTGACATGTCCGGCGTTACTGATAGGATCAATGCTACCGGCTTGATATGTTTTCCTATTGCTGCAGGCATGTGCATCGTTTGTTGCGCATATTTCGGGACCTCCATGTTGTCTGGGGGTAGGCGTGACAGTGCATCTGCGACCGAATTGTCTTCGCCGCGAATATACTGGATTTCAAAGTCGTATTGACTGAAAAATTCCTGCCACCTTGCTTGGCGGCGTGATAATTCTTTTTGGGTTAAGAAGTTCTCGAGTGTTCTGTGGTCGGTGTACACGGTGAATGGTGTCCCTAAGAGTTCAATTCTCCATTTTTTGAGTGCTCATACGATCACTAATAGTTCCTTTTCGTGTACTGGATAGTTCAACTGTGCTTCTCATAGTTGCATTGAATCGAACGCGACAGGTCGGACAACAAGTCTTTTGATTGCGTCAAAAGCGTCTTGGTGCTCGTCGGTCCAACCGGGCCATTCGGCCTCGCTTGTTTTTGTCGTCAAGGGGGTTAGTAGTCGCGTGTGGTCCGCAAGGCTGGGCAAGAACTGGTCAAGATACCTTACCAGACCCAGAAATGACCGTATGTCGTTTGTCGATTTAGGTACGGGCCAGTCCAGAATTCGTTTAGCCTTTGATGTGTCGGCCTCGATCCCAGAAGCTGTGATGCGGTGGCCCAAGAAATCGATTTCGGTGCAGAATAGGGAAGTCTTTTTTGGTGAGCAAAAGAGACAGGCCTTACATAGCACATTGAGCACCAGTTTCACATTCTTAGCATGTTCTGCTACCGTTTGTGACCATATAATGATGTCGTCGAGGTATGTGTGGCAAATCTTGCCAATGAATCCTCCATCATCGTGACATCCGCCACCAATGACAAAACGTCACCTCCAAGTACTGGCAAGAATTCAGATGCGTGCCGGAATCTCTATGTCCTCGGTCTACCCTTTGATCTCACCAAGCCTGAATTTTCCGCCCTGTTTTTGCAGTTTGGCACTGTCATGCATGCCGTAATTCTTGCTACTGTCAATAATGCATCTCACCGTCGCGGGTTCATGGTAATGTCATCCCATGAGGAAGCCAGACGTGCGATGAATGCGCTCTCGCGAACACAAATGAAAGGACACACCCTTGATGTATCTTGGGCTGTCGTACAACGTTCGCAAGGCTTCTTAGATGGTGCAGACAGGACGATGATGCTGGCATCCTCAAACCCTTCGTCACTTCCGGAAATGGAATTCGATCAACAACCTGCACATTCGACCATCAGTTCACCCCAATATGCCATCAAACAATGGAATATCTCATTGGCACCTTCCTCGAAGTTGCTGGTATCGAACTTGCCGACCCTTCTCTTTGCTCAGGCCAGTGACTTGCATCCTCTGTTCTATCCTTTCGGTCCCATCAAGGAGGTGAAGCTCATGGATTCTACTACATTTGGCAATGGAACTACTAGTGCTCTAGTTGAATATGTGAACATCGTCAATGCTTAGGAAACCAAAGACGCACTTCAAAGACAATTTTATGGGACCTCACGCCTGGAAGTCCGATTCATCCAAGACAATATCCATCCGGTTGACTCTGTTGCTGCGTATGCCCAGTCTCCCATGCTACCGAAAACATCTAATACCAGACTTAATCCCTGTGCTGCTCCTTTTGTCTTTGGATCTCGCCGCTTACCACCCTTGGCTTCCGGTCTTAGCTGTGTTGCGCATGATGCATTTGTAAGCGACTTACACTCCCCACCCGGTCTTTCTGGCGATACCTTTCAAACTACCTCACTCGCGCCCCACCCTGTTACATATAACCTTAGGGCCCATGTTGCCGACACAATTTCCAGATCCAGCTCTGCAATGAGCTCGAGCTGGAGTAACGATATTCGCCCATACAGGCCTTCTCATATACCGTTCTCTTTTTTCACACGCGCGAACACACCCGCACAATTCACACCTCTCTTCTATGCTTGATCGATCCACTTTCCCTCTGGATGAACTTACCATATCGCCCATTCTTTTTGTAACTTCAATGCTTCAAGAAACGGACTGGGACTTCAAGGCAGATAAATAGTACCCGTGCACTAGTCTTTATGCTATCGATTCTTGTTTTAATATCGGAATTTTGTTCATATTAAAAACATGACATTCCATTCTTATGTTGATAATAATTAGTAATAACGTCTTTTTTTTGTCTCCCTGTGGGGTCTGTAATCATGGGTTCCGTCCTGTTAAAAAAAAGTGGAACCTCGCTTGGGAAATCACGAGGAACACTAAATGAATCGGGCGAAAGTAACAGGACAAAACTGTGGATTCTTTGAGCATTGTACTAATGAGTATGTGATGGTAGGTAGGAGACCCGAGTCTAGTCTGAATGATATGAAGGAGTTTGTCATATCAATCTTTCCGAAAATTTTGCCCTTTGCGCAGTCGTGCAAGATCTCGTCGATGCGTGGCAAAGGATGGTTGTCTGGAATGGTATTCGCATTGAGTGCTCGGTAGTCGTTCACCCACCGCGGCAGCGCCATTGGGTGTTTTTTGGGTATGAGGAACGCTGGCGAGACAAAAGGGCTCGATGAAGGGTGCAGACGTCCTGCAGCAATGTGCTGGTTAAGTAGCACATCCCATGCCTCTCGATATTTCCGTGGAGTATTGTACCGCCTGCACTGAATGATTTTGTTCGGATCTTTCAGGGTGATGCGGTGTACGGTATCCGTTGGTAATTGGTCGATATGTGGGATGTCATCGGGGAATCTGTCCTCGTATTTCCGACGCATTTCTTTATCCAGTCAATCAAGATGTTCCTTGTTTGCCTCAATGAACGCCAGGATGTCAATTCATTTTCGCAACAATGTAACCACGTTTGGTGTTTCGGTCATAGTGTTCACTTCAAGATTCTCGCAATGGGCGCTGAGTACTGTCTTGAGTTCGCTAGCGACATTCTTCCGTAGCTGATTTACATCACGGCGTGACGTAATTTGGACTTTCACGCAAGGCGTATATTGAGGAGGATTTAGCAGATCGAAATTTGAGTCTTTGGCGATACAGGTGCGACATTCGTGATCTATAACAAGGCAATTGTGTGATAAGAAAGGTCCTCCAAGGAGGAGGGGAACTGCAAGTCTCGGTGCAACAATTGCGCATATTGTATGAGAAGTCCAATCATGATTAATAGAAGACGGAGACAAGAGGACATATTCAGAGAAAGAGAAAGGTGAAGATGAAGAATTGTCTAAGAAAGCCGAATTTGCTTCTACATCAGGAAATTCACACATTCCTTGACGTGCCCTTATGCGGACTTATTTACACTTAACTGCCTTGGTGAAATTGAATCTACTTGTCCAAAATTTCAATGTGAATGAATTCAGAAAAAAAAAGTTGAGATATATTAATATACATGTTTTATTGTATTTCGCACTCAAAAAATATAAGATATGCCAGGTGAATGATGTGAGAGAGAGCAAACAAGTTTTGAGATAAGTGAGTTAAGCTGATTAAGCATGTTAAGGAATGTGTGAATTTCCTGATGTATGTTTGAATGCAGTTTGCGTCTACGCAGTCCAAGCTTGTTGACGACGCTTTCGTCAATCAGAACTAGATGTGACCCATGGTCAATCAAAACCTCGATGCGTTCAAAAGAATTGGAAGAGGGCCCTCATCAGGAAATTCACACATTCCTTAACATGCTTAATCAGCTTAACTCACTTATCTCAAAACTTGTTTGCTCTCTCTCACATCATTCACCTGGCATATCTTATATTTTTTGAGTGCGAAATACAATAAAACATGTATATTAATATATCTCAACTTTTTTTTTCTGAATTCATTCACATTGAAATTTTGGACAAGTAGATTCAATTTCACCAAGGCAGTTAAGTGTAAATAAGTCCGCATAAGGGCACATCAAGGAATGTGTGAATTTCCTGATGCTGTCAAGAGACAAGGCCATACAAGGTGGGCGGTTTCAAAAGGGGCTACGCACATGTCATCCTCCGAGCTTGATCCATCGTTGAGGATCGACAATGGCATCACAGCTCCTATGGTATTAACAGCAGCCACGGTCTTGCCCTTTGGTTTGGCCGCAATCACGTCTGATTCCGTCAGTGTCTTGTAGGAGGAAGCGTCAGGCGCGCCATTGGTACACTCTTTTGATTGATGGGATACGTAAAATTTGCGACACTTGAAACACCCTTTGTGTTTCATCAGTAACGCACGTTCACCCTCTGATAAGGAAGCTAGACAAGAGGAGGAGGGTGTATAAGTCTTGGAAGATGATGCCTTGCTCGAGGAAGTGGTACGTCTCAAGGATTTGTATAAGTCTTCGGCCATCCTCTTGTGGGTCGCGAGATCCTCAAGGCATTTGTCGTCAAGATGCTTTACTTCCTCGATCCACTTCTTCAGCATTAAATCCTCGGCGAGTTTTGCTCTGAGTACAGGTATAGTCAGCTCTTCACAGATACTAGCCTCGAGCTGGATACGTAGTTGGGCGTTCGACAGGTGGGCTGTGTTACCATACAGTAATGCATTCTGGTTTTGAAGTTCCAAGGCCCATTCATAGAATGGGCGGTTACCTTGGAGCGATCCCAGAACCTTTCTGCGAAGTTTGGTGTCCCAATGGCTCTCGAGCCAAGCATCTTTGAGTGCTATCATGTACTCTCTGAAGGTTCCAGCGTCTAGGGTAGCTCGTTCGGCCAGATACCACATGTGTAGGCATCGGTCTAACATCCCGAAGGCTACCATCTTGACCTGGTCTTCTGTGTCAATTCCTTTGTGCATAAAATATGTGGTACAGGCGTTTTCCCAGTCACAAACGACCTCAGGTGTGAGCTCGCCCGCCAGCAGTTTCAGTGGTTTGTTGGGAGCAGACTGTTCCACACTAGCGGATTTAGTCATTTTGTGGGAGCGGGGATAGGGTATATGCATTTCGTCAGGTTCTGAATCTGAAGAGGAATCGCAGTACGTGATTATAGGAGTAGTACGCTTGATTGGCGTATCGTCCAAAGATATAGAGCTTAGAGGGGATGGGGGTGGAACTGGGGAGGGCGGTTGTCTTTGTTTCCTTGCACGCTGTCGTGTGGTCAATGGTATAAGGACAGTAGGGTTCCTCCGTGTAGAAGGCAGTTTGACAGGTCAGGTAGCGGGCGGATAGCCCGGCGGTTGAGAATTAATCGTTGTAGCGAGTTTATGAGAAATCAACAAGATTCGTTTCTGTTAAAAAAAAAGTGGAACCTCGCTCGGGAAATCGCGAGGAACACTAAACGAATCGGGCGAAAGTAACAGGACGAAACTGTGGATTCTTTGAGCGTTGTACTAATGAGTATGTGATGGTAGGTAGGAGACCCGAGTCTAGTCTGAACGATATGAAAGTGGCGGAATATAAGGGGATCGGCCACGTGATATATGATGATGTAAGCGTGTTGTATGCGGTCAGCTTACAAGCAGCCACCTTGTCACTAAGTCTGTGTCTGGGATCAGTTGACAAATCAAAGGTGCCCGCTCATCACCTTCACTGTCATACAGCGCCCGCCGCGCACCAGCGAACTGGTGAACAAATCAGAATGATATTTATGTAAAGTATGAATGTATTGTTGAGCATTGCAACAATCAGCGTAAATTTGTCAACCGCTTTCACATGCGAATATTTGGCATTGTCGATTCAGAGGAATGACCAATCTGCAAGCACACTGCCTGACTCGGTGTCCGCCGCCCGAGGAATGCACTCCGCCCTGATTGGGCAACGTCGATGATCTCCTCCTTCCTTTGTCTCTTCCTGCCCGCCCACGGGCAGCAATGTGTGACGGCGACGGGCACTGCCAGTGTCGGCCGCTGGTGGCTTCATGCTGAGCGTGCGGCCAGACTTGGTGGCAGGCAGAGATATGATGTCTGTGCAGACTTTCACCCAGACCGACCATTTCAGACTCGTCCTCCGCCTCCTACGACGCAGGCCTCAGTAGAAGATATAGTCCAGTCTAAAATCTTGTGGAAGATTCTATGCACGATCGTAAGTTCCGTTGCTAGCTGCTTCTCGCATTCAATAACTTCAAGCCGAAGAGGCTATATGGTGTTGTGGTAGTATCAAGGAAGAAGAAATGTTACATAAATGGGATTCAAAGTAGAAATAAAGAGAAAATTCAATAGATTTCAAGCACATCACATGCTGATCACGCGTCGATACGAAGCACGAAGATGTTGGCAACACAATACTAGAGACACAAACAGGTGAACGACCGCGGGGCAGGCAAAAACCTGATGCGCGTCGAACGGCGACATATTATTTGTAACTCCAATTACATGTATAGCAAATTTCGGCTCTTCGGGAATCTCATAGCAATAACATGAAGATGGAGATCACAGACGACGACCACGGCGACCACCCTATCAGAAAATTAACAACAAAGTACCCTTAAGATGGGTGAGAGCGCATACCTTGCGCCTGGTGGAGTCGGTAGGAACGGGCGTAACGTCTTCAATGCGCCCAATGCGCATGCCAGCGCGAGCAAGAGCACGGAGGGCGCTCTGTGCACCGGGGCCAGGGGTCTTAGTGCCGGTACCACCAGTTGCACGGAGCTTGATGTGAAGGGCAGTGATGCCGACCTCACGGCAGCGCGTGGCAACGTCCTGAGCAGCCAACATAGCGGCATAGGGGGACGACTCGTCACGGTCAGCCTTCACTTTCATGCCGCCTATTCACAATCATCATGTAACTAAAGATCTGTACCAAGATAGCGAACCACGCGCACCAGTAACACGGGAGATGGTCTCCTTGCCAGAAAGATCGGTGACATGGACGAAAGTGTCGTTGAAAGATGCATAGATGTGTGCAACACCGAAGACCAACTCTCCCTCAGCGACCTGAGGACCGAGCGAAACAGTGTTATCTTCTTTGGCGACCTTGGTTTTTTTCGGGGCCTATGCATCCAAAAGTCAGCTTGCAATCCACCTCAACAATAGGCCAAAATCGCAAAAAAATGCTCAAATGATGGCGTACAACACCACGAGACGGTGTACGGAACTGCATACGCACCATTTTGATGGGCTTGAGGTATATTCAGCGATATGGGCCTTGGAGTCGAGGAATCTGAAGTAAGGTTTTGCGGCTATGAGGAACTGCGCAAATATGGACAAATAACAACATTAGTACTTTCAAATTATGTAACTTCGTAGTGACGACACCGCTAGTACGTAGGGTTGTTATATGAAAGTTATACAATCAAGTTCTAACTGCTCTGCCATGCTATTCACATCAAAAATTCTATAGAATGGTGGCATGAGCATCAAGCTTCCTCCAAATTCACAGCGAAACTTCGAAGATGAGAAGAAATAGCCGCTAACGCTATTCATCAATCGTATCATGATGTATGTACTATGATCTCAATTTTGGTGTGACATGGGTTCCGGGTGGCACCCGTACTCAATCTGTGGGCATTCTGAAGGCTCACCCACACTCGTGCGGGTCCCAGTATCGTGGGTGCGGGTCGATCCGTGGGTCGATCCAGATGGTACGGGTCACCCACGGGTGACAAATTGTTGTAAGGGATGGTAGACGACTTGCAGAGACATGGATAGTACACAATAACTACGACCATCATCAATCAGAGTCATTTCGAAAATGGGGTCTATGGTTTGCAGAATCTGCATTATAATGGCACAATAACATACTAATGATATCATTGTCGCTCGTCCCGAATCTCGAGGTCAGACTTTTCTGCTTTGGCTCGTTGCTTTTTTAGGAGTCAGGGCTTGGAGATGCTGTGCGTTTTCGATAGGGTGGAATATGTAGCTGCTAGGCCGGTGTCCCTGTGGTTGCCCAGGCGCCCAGGACGTACCCGACGGTGAAATCAAACACTTCCTTACACCATCGAGACGAATCCGATTGATCAAGATGTAGTATGAAAATTGCACATTCAAATATGACCGGTCACTACGTGGTACGCACATCGAGTTTAAAACATCGAGAACTTAGAAATGATAGGTAAACTTTTGTTAGGCCCTGATGTGACGACAATTAGTGACCATCATAGTAAAGCACTGTTAGTGATGTACCTGATTATACCTTTGCGACGACAGACCCTAACAGTTAAACAGTAGGTGGAAGTTCGGAAGACAGCCTTAGTGAGTTTGGCTCGGCCAAAAATCATTCGCTGCTTGGGGTGCTGACTACCCGGGGATATCTGCGGGTACCCGACTTCAGTAAATCTTCTGACCCGTACTCGTGAGGATGGAACCAGCCGAGGTACCACCATTCGTACCATCCGTCCCACGCTCCGCCCGCGGCTGTGTATCCGGGTAACGCCTCAGGCCTCAGGCCTCAGTACCCTATACTAGTACTAGTAGTTGCTCCTAGTATCACGGCTCGCGCCGAGGCCGCATCTGCACGTTTATAGAAACGTACCAGAAAATCGCGATACACTGCGTGAATTTTACGTGTAGTTGGACCCTGCTCAATGCAGCTAGCAGAATGAAATATCTCTTATTGCCATCTCTTTCCCAAACACGTCTGCTGTTACTTCAAATTGTGAGTGGAACAGCACGTACATATCAACCCTTATCAGATAATCTTCTCGGCAGGGTCGCCCGGCCCCCTGAAATTGCTGATACGGTGGCAAATGGTCCATTACGGATTGATCAGTTGACCTGTCACCGGTGCGATATATAAGCCCGTCTAGTATATCAGGGTATCTTATCCTGTAACTTGTAATCACCCCACATCTACCTCAACTCATTCACCATGCCCGTCTGCCAGGCCTTCTCCGCCGCTCTCAACAAGACTGGTGCGCATGTCCTTGTACATGTTGATTACTACAATAACATTATGACCCTCGATCAGGTTTGACCGCAGAGGAACTCGCTAAGAGGACTCAGAGTGATCAAACCCGCATGTCTCAAAGTACGCTTAGACACAACCATTACTCAACCTGACTAACGATGCACAGTTTGCCAGGGCACGGCAACCCCCACGAAGGAGGAATACAGCAAGATTGCATCTGCGTTGAACCTGGGCAGCGTAAGTGTGGCTCGATTGGTTTTGTGCGCTTCTTTTGATCGTGTTCACTCCCCGTGTTAGGTCCCCGCTAATCACCCTCGTTAAACATTTTTATGTATAGTATTCGGTCAGCTCTGTAGTATTTGTATCAATAAACTATGAAATTATATCTTGGGCAATTCAGTTGGTATTTACCACTCATAGCATGAGCTGGCTGGTGGTGGTGATTGCGATACAGCCGGCACGGCGACTTCGACTTGGACATGTCCCAATTGAGCACGCCTATACCCTATCGTATTATCAACGGCCGAATATATTCGATACGCAGCAGCTGATAGAAGCCGACTTACGATATTGATTGCTTGACTTAGCCTCTCCATCGAAGGAAGATGGCCGCTTCCTCAAATTAGGGATATTGATGATCACTCGTTTCAAGATTCAATTGTTCCAGCAAGAACGCTTCGCCACAGCACTATCACTCGCAGGATCGAGTAGCATCAACGGCTCCTGTATATGTTCATTAGACGCAGTGCGATTGCAATCAGGCTGATCGACGATCAACGAGTCCGAAAGGAAAGCCAAAGGCAAAGGAATCACTCGCCACTGAACTGATCGTATCAGTCAATTTACGTCAAGCATCAAAAGGTCCCCCCTATCATCCGCACCATCCAGCAATCGCGTTTTAGGGCTTCACATCACAAACCGAATTTATCATTGCTCAGCTGCGCACGTACGATACGCGGCGGAGCGGAGTACGATAACGCTTAGAGCGCTGGAAGAAATAAAGAAAGAAGGATCGTATCCTGCGGTGAGCAAAGGTGAGTCACCCTCCCTTCTGCAAAACGCATGTGTTTGCAACGTTGCACTGGTCTCCATTTTGATTTAGGCTTAGCATGACAATCTCTCGCGTAATATCCGACGAGAAATCAGCAGGAATAATAGCCCTTGTGTAAGGCCATGCGCAGTTAGGCCGATGATGCGCAGGCCTCGTAGCCTCGTTCCATCGGCGTTGTACCTGTTTGGGAAGGCAGCGTGTTTTACACGCTGCAAAAAGTTCAGGGACTCGAAAATGGCTCGAAAACAAATGACCACGCGCTGGAACGGCGTAGAAGTTGTGAAGGTGGTACTATTCGCGGGATGATAAGCATAAAGAACATTGAACTCACAGGAGGTCACGCGCTCACGGAGCAAACGAAGTAAAGTTTGTCAATGGTGAAGTAAATAGAGTCTGAGATACGCGGGGTCCGCAATAGCATGTGATTATTGTCCTGGAGCTATACTACCCCAGTTTACGTTGAACTGAAGCAGGTGACTATCTCCTCGAAATAATCCGCGGAGAGCGCTTGGATGTTTGAAACGACTGAAGTTTTTCAAGTTTCATATCCGATTCAATTGGACTTGGTAATATTCAGCGACAATATGCAATTGAAGTATGAAATCAACAACGGCAGTGTGAATGAGAACGCTGGAGTTATCATTCACTACTAGGTAAAACGTCATGTACTACTGAGAATCATCAAATCCATAAAGGAGTCCGCGGAAACTAAAATCCGCGAACTAATCGTAAGAAGTAAGTAACTGATAGCGAGACGGGAGGAAGGGGGACAGCGAGGAACGATACAGGTTCAACGGATACGTTCTGGAATCAAGGGGAAATCAATGATGACCTGGAATGGAAACGGGACGGAGAATGGAGAGGGCTGAAAAGAGATAACCGAGAGCAAGGAACGCTAGTGACAGTGAAAGCAGGAAAGAGGAAACGACCCAATGCTACAGGAAGTATGTGCTGTGCAATCAAACGCACATGGAACGCGCTCCTTATTAAGGGATGAAATGTTCAAAGGAAATAAGTGACAGGAAACGAATACGGGGATGGCTGAGAAATCCTGCCAAAGCCAATGGTGTCAAGAAAGCGAAACGGATGGATACAAAGAAATAAAGTATTAGTATAAGGAGCAGCGCGAATGATGAGATGCAGATGAGAAAGATGCGAGAGAAACGGAAAGAAATCAGACCGACGGATACGACAACTAGGCGACAGATAGCAATATGTGACAAGTAGAGTAGTAGTCCTAAGACCGCTAAACTGGAACCAAGCAACGACAAATCCAAAAGAAAAGATTTTAAGCAGCGTTTGTTGAGAACGAGGAGCGGGCACGGCCGGGAGCTTGGGACGAACCAAAGTAAGGTGGATAGTTGATAGTTTTGCCTGTCGGCGGGCTGTATGCCACGTTTGGTGACGGCATCCAACGTTCGTGAATCCGTTCTCGTTCCCTCTCCTGCTCATCGGAGTGCGAACGAGTTATTTTTTGAGGCGACGACACGGAGACAGAAATAGTCCGCGGTCTTGAGGGGGGAATTGGGGACGTAGCACGTAAGCGAGACGATAGCACGGATGCTTGCGTTGGGGTCTCAGACCTTATTGATGGTGCCATCATGCGTGCGGGGGTCGTTGGTCTTGACCCTCCTGACACAGATGCGGACGTACTTCGGGAATGAGTAGCTGCAAAACGCGAGAGCATGGATGGCATAGCTGGTACATTGTACGTGGATGCCGCTGATGAAGAAACTGATTGGCGCCGCTCGCTTAATCCAGTCGGAGCAGCAGTGCTGGGACGGGCAGGCGATGCTGCAGCCTGAGACGAAGCAGACTTGAGAGTATAACGGCTAAGCTCTGCTCGAAGAGCTTGGCATTCTTGTACTTTTTGGTTATGGAGAGCTTGCTATAACAGAAGAAACAGGGTGAGCGGCGTGGAAAACATTCCCCAAGCTATAACGTACTTGTCTAGAAGAGTGGTCAGCCAAGCAAAACACATTATCGAATTTCGGTTACGTACTGCTTTAGATCGGCTTCTAGCTTGGTAACAGTTAATTCCGCGTCGTCTAGCTTCCCTTTTAGGGCGGCCTCGACTCCCTTTGCCAATTTCGTAGCTTCCGAATGAGCGAAGTGATTCATCAAAATCGCCCTGAGCAGCGCAGCACTCAAGGATAAAGAAGAGTTCAACTGTACTCGAGTTAGCGGAGCCGCAAACATTGAAAAGCGAAAAAAAAAATACCTGGTCATTAGATTTTTCGTCATGAGTTAACCAGTCTTGTAGCTCGTTGTGTAGAGTCGAAACCTCTTCCACTGAGCATTTTTTAGCGGCTACTTTGGCCACTTTATCCTCCAGCCTACGAGCTTCCGCGCGGGTACGCGAGGAGCTCGGCTCAACGAAGGGAAAGCGATCTTCCCGTCGCGGCGTGGAGCGGTCAGCAATGTCAAGAGCCTCAGTGAGGCCACCTCGCCGTCGAGTAGTGGCCCATCCGCTTGCTGAAAAGTCGATGCGGATCAAACGCACATCCTCGCTGGTGAAATGATCTCTACAGAATGGACAGACGGGCTGGAGACGAGGCAATGTCTTTTCTACGATTTTATGGCAGCAACTAGAGCAGAGGACGTGTCCTGGGGGATAGAAAGATTTATGACTCGAGTTAAAAAAAATTCCCACATCATCAAAAGATTGTGAGCTCACCGCACGGAATAGAGTGAGGAACACAGTGCGGACCGTACTCTTCTGCGCACACATCGCAGACCGAACCAGGATTAAGCGTGAGCATGAGGTCAAGACGATGAAACCCTTGCCAGGTTTGCTAGTTAGAAAGCTAATGACAAGGGGTATCGCTTGACCTGGTGGTGGATAAATAGCATGAAGTGAAAAATCTCAGAATGACGGCAAGTCACCAAAAGTGGCCAAACAATGCACTGCACGCATGGCTTGATTGCCAAACAAATCATTTATCTTATGCCATCCAGAATCACATTTGTAACACGCTGTCTTCATAATATGTTCATTTTATCTATAAGTCGCATCTGTATGTTCTATGACATTTTCTACAGAGCCCCCTCATGTTCTGGGTAGTTCTTTGGGGGATCACAAATCACAAAATTTGGATGAATAATACTGAAAATTTCTCGGTTCTTCCATTATTATTATGCAATGCAATGTACAAGTTCTAATTTAGGGTTAGGGCTTAGGGTATTTCGCCCTTTGTCCTGGCTGCTTTCAAAGCATGACTCGACTAGAAGGCCAGCCAAGGCTATCGTACGAATCTTGCTGACGGAACTAACAGCATTTCTGTGTTAATAGCACATAGGTATCAGCAAAAATATCAGTGGAACTTTGTATGTCTCACACTCTTACCCATTTCAGGTCATATGATAACATAGCTGGTGTGCGAAACACGTGTTCCCGCCACGGCGGGAGTCACCCGCTCATGACTAGGCCTCAACGCATGACTGATGTATATTCCCTCCGCCGCAGCGCGGATGCCGGCTTTCCAGTATCCAGGCCCAAGTATAATTCGGACCTATCATCGGTTGCGTTTAAGTCGCTTTGCCTAATTAGGCGGCGCACTTGGTTATACCGCTGCATTCGCTGCGCAGGCTGCGCTTGCATTGTTCCACAAAACAGCCGTAGGAGGTGGCCTCGGACGGAACAAGACAGCGTCCAAAGTGCTAGATAGCAGCAGAGCAAAGGCGCCCTCATCTGGTTATCTCACGAGTTGCTCACAAGATTATCCTCCGTTATCGGAATTCGGAAGATGCCTCTCGGTACTACGCGTTTGACACGCCGGATCCACAGGTTTGTCAGAATAAAGCATCAAAAAGCCGAAAATTGACTCATTATAAGCAGGATGCAGTAACCCTCTACACATGTTTTCCTTTTCCTTTCTTGCTGACCATCGATTACTTATCGGATTCGGATAGCAGGCTCTTCTTCGAACACGCCTTAGGCCATGCTGTCATTTTCTGAAGCGGTTTTAAAGTTATCACAATCTCATCGTGGAGCTGTGGCAGGATACAAGACGAGCCATTGCGTTGGTCAATAGCCATAAGACGGATCGTCTTCCACGGCCCGGTGTCGTCAAGAAGATACCTTGAAACACAAGATCTGGTTGTTGCACAGCTCTGATTCGGACCCAGGCACACTGATCCGATATCGTTTCGGAGGATCTGTAGGCAAATATGTACCGCACGCTGATCGCCCGGAACGCTTGCAATACTCTGCAATCTTCTGTAGTGCCTGGTGAATCCAGTGGACTGATTTTTTCGACAAAGCGCCATCGGTGCAGTCCTGCATCGCTGGCCATACACTAATTCTGGGCTCATGAACGTACGCAAGATCGCGCCTCACGGAGTTTGCTATTAGTACGTCTCTGATAGCTCCTGATTAAGGTATAGAAGTCCCTCTACTAATTCACACTTTCCTTCAAGTCAACTAAACACGATGCAAAGAGCTGGACGAACATCATTCATCGCGTCTAAGGTGATCTGGCGACTTATCGGCGGCTCACACGTTTCATATCGAGGCTGACCTCTTTCACCAACGCCGTGCGGGGGCATTGTTTAGCCCTCCTAGCGAGCGTATATCGCAGATTGATAGGCTGAAGTCAACTTTATGTTCATCCGCAGGTCTAGGTGCGGCCTAATTTCACAAGGTGGGGCAGCATCATCGTGCATCACTACGTACTTAATATCTTACCCCACTCATGCTTCATTTCCGGGTCATGATCTCAATCACAAGGACATCGATCCATCATATGACTAGCGCTGTAGAATATCATGTATGTGCTACTGTACATGAATGTATGTAATTCCAAAATATCATACATGGTTAATGAATAGATGGGTGATCGAGTGAAAGGATCTCTAAAAGCCTCATCGCAAGCTCGTGGCATCCATGATGTGTTCTATGTGAAGTTGTACGCGTACACGTCCTTTCCTCAGGGGTTCAACTACCGACCAGCTTCCCTACAACTCCACCATTAATACTGCGTCCTCGTAAAGCAACTCGGCCACTGATTACCTCAAATGAACTTCGCTTCCAGATCTCCAACTTCAAGTGCAGCTACGGAGCTTAGGAGTGAGAGCCTGAGAAGCATGCTATTGCAAAAAGGAAACGCATCCTTCAGAAGGACCCGCGCGGTTACTTCCGTTTGCATTCGTCTCCCATCCTCAATCATTCTCGCGTTCTCTGACAAATGCAGCAGCTGGCACACGTCATCCAGTAGCTACGGCGCAGGCGCAGCAAGAATCAAAAAATAAACACGCATTCGAGTCATCTTGGACGCGCCCATGACGGGGTCTGACAAGTTCTCTATGGCAATTAAGTATTAGTCCGTTATCCTGGCCGTCCCACGCAATAATGGCTGAATCCGTGGAAGGAACGACTGACGGCACGAACCACCCACCGGACCGCAGCATAAGCTTCGCCGCGAAGAAGGTTTCCGGAAAGCCTTCCAGGCTCCAGCGTGCCTACATGGCCAGGGGTAAGTATAGTGCTTCATTCTTCGGCGGTGAACTTTGTTTCGGCTTGAAGGTGGATGGCGTTTTCTAACGAGGATAGAGTGGCATCTAGTGGAAGTTATTCTTTGTTTTTATTTTTGGAAAAACGATAAATTGTGTAGCAACTGATAATTCGAAGTCGGTGTTGATATCTACAATGCAAACTTTAATGCGATATGATGGACTAATAGCGGAAATGAAGGTACTGTTCGCACAACGGAGTCGATGTCGTGTGTTTACATAGTTCCTCAATTTTTGGTGGGATCTGTCGGCGAATGGCGGGATTTGAGCTGCTTGCCCTACTTGACCGGTCGACTGTTGACCCAGCTTTCAAACTCGGGAAGTATTGCGTTGTGGCACCAGAAGCAGCAATTTCACTTGCAAATTTCATGGGCGTCCACCTCTGTGCGAAAACGTTGACGGCAGTTCCCGAGTCACAGTCTTCCTGGTTGTGGCGTTGTCGTTCGACACTGGGATTTTGCAGTGAATTTCAACAAGAAGAGCGCTAACCCGAGACTCATCCGATACATTCCGAGCTCCGCCCATTCCTGGTCCTCAGGCACACGTTGAGTGACTCAATGGGCGCAAAAGGATATCAAATGCTGAGTGATGATTAGTAAAAATACAAATACTTCCCGGTGACACTCCATGGGTAACTCGGCCTCAGATGACAAGAGCTCGGAGCATACGCGCTATTGTCGCTTGGTGTCAAAAGGTGCGAAGGATCATCGGTCCACACAATTGCTGCAGTGCTATTTTTGAAAGTATAACCTTCCTATATGGATGAGCCGGAAGTTAAGTAAACCCACTAAAAATGATAAAGACGCACTCTGACCGATATGCACATAATAAATGACTGCGGCGGTGGGGATAGACACCGTCTTCTCAGCGATGCTCTCCCAGTCAGCAACGATTCGATTATACAATCGTGATGGTCTGCATTCCTGTTGTAAGTCAGCGCACAATATAGCGCAAATCCCTGGAGATATTGTTCCATGCAGGTATGAATGAAAACGTGTTGGATTCGATATCTCCATTCTTCGAAACGCATGCGACTACAATATCATATCCTGGCATCCATCATTCGTGCCATGAACACAATTCATGTTCCCCACGCGTGCGGCCTTATCATACTCCGCACCACGGCGTTGCGTTGGGAAAAAGGCACCAAAGGGCTGTTCAAGTCAGACGAGCAACCTCAGCTCTACCACATGATGCCCACGATCAGCCGTATATGATTTGCAAACATGTCAATCATGGCCTAGCAGCGCACCTGGAATGACCCAAGCTAGCCTTCCATTGGTCCAATTCAGCAGTCTAAACCTAGCCGTGTGCTTGGAATATTACATCGGAATAAAATAAAATCAATTGGACGAGACTGGACGGTATACAAGGAACAGCTATCTTCAAATGTGTCCTCTGCTGGGTACTGATTGGTTAACTCAACTTGCAGGGAAGGGCATCTGTGTCAATATTGTCAACGGAATTCTTCCCACTAATGTCAGAATCTGTGACGGATCTTGCAGCTTTAGGTTCTTGAACATTTGAATTCGCAGCGCGAAGTTGACATGAGTATTTGCAAGGATGCATCGATGACTCGTGTGCTGGGGTGGGGACAGTCGTCGGTTACTTAGGAGGGACAAATAAACACCAGACAACACCTCGACTTGTTGGATCATAGTAGTCGTCGTACGTATATAGATATATGTTCTTCGAGATCCATGCGGCTACAATATCTCTAGCGTCCTGATGTCCATCATGCCATGAACGGTAGTCCTATCCTTGACCCGTGCCATAATATTGTGATCCGAAGCGATCCTCTTGTACTCCCCACCACGCTGCTGCGCTAGTAAAAGTGCGCCAAAAGTCTGCCCGAGACGAACCATCAACCGTAACGCCCGCGAGGGCAACTCCGAATCAATACTTTCCGCATATTCATATTCATCAACAGAGCCGCTCGGTGAGCGATCTGACATGGACCAGGGCATAGACATTGTTTTGACGGATTTATCATCCTCAAAGTCAAGCAGCCCGGGGTCATAACGATTCCACGGGCGGACGAGCAGGAATGTCTGCTGAATGGGCCTTGCTCGCGAGAATTGGATCAACCTATCCTCTGTGGTGATCACAAGATCTTGGACCCCGTCTGCCTTGACATAATAAGTAAAACATGTCTCCTGATCTTGACCGCCTCTCCGTCTGACTTCGGTGATGGGAAATGCGATGCAAGGCAGTTGCAGTCTGGAATTCGCGAAACGAGGAGCGCTGAGGCTGTCAAGGAGGGTATAAAGTGTTAAAGCCGACTCCACGGCAGCAGCATTTTGCAGCCTGGAGACAGACATCTGCATCTCATCTTCGGATAAAAATGACAACATGCATGGTGGGGCTTTATACGAAGCAATATCAGCTGGGAGACAGCTGTTGAACCGGGATGATTTCCCGATCCAGTCCAGAGCACTAATGTCGCCCGACCGGGCAACAATCTCCTGTAAGAGGCGCCCGAGCGCATTTTGTTTCGTCTCGCCGTAGATGACGGGCAGGTGGATGCCGAAGATGCCAAATAATGAGTACGCGATGTCTTCCTGTAATGTAGTGACACGGTTCGAGGCCCACTGGAGTTTCTCCCGCGCGCCTTTCATGCCCGGGCGGAAGGTGACAAGAGACGATGCATCTATGCCTGTTGAACTCTGTAGCTCATACATGATGGTGGAAGACATCTTGTGGTTAGGAGAGTGATCGTCAAGATATGGTGTCCAGTCTGCTCGGTAGAACAGGATAACTGTGGGAGCCAAGAATTCCTGGATAGTCCATCCTCGCGTGTTCCAAGCGCTTTTTGCCAGCGCACCAGACTTCGCCGAGGGCAAGACGTCCGACAAGTAGATAATCGTAAGAGCTGACTGGCGATACCAAACAAACATAGAGTTCACCGATCGTTGGAGCTCGACATTGTTGTTCTGATCGATGCAGCAGGTATCGCTCCATGCCCAGCGATACCCCGCATCACGGGCAGTTTTGCAGAATGTCTGCAACTTGACCATAGTTCCGACAGGATCCAAATCGTACACGATCTTGTCCTGGACGTCGTGCAGCAGTGGCTCTTTCTGTTCCCACCTGTGCGATAACATGACCCGACTGAAGTACTTTGCGACCGCTTCTGTGATGAGCTCCGGTTGGAGGGGCGCGTGGATCATCGATAGATATAAAAGCTGCTTATATTCTGTGCTTTCCAAGAAGGTGTGTATCTGCGCCTCTCGGTTGCATAAACACCCAGTGGAGGTGTTGAGTAGACGAAGTGGAGCATTTTCCAGTTGAGCGTGAACGGCTTGTCGAATAGTGTCCTCTGCTTCAGATGGACTGGTATATTGCTGATGCAGCTCTGGAAAATGGGTTAATGATTTTCCCGTTGACACATTAGTAATGCGGAGCTTGCTTTGTCTCTGAGCATCGGGATCGTGGTCCAGCTTGGAGAACATAATGCTGAAGGTCTCAATTGCTTCATCATAGCGTTGAGCCTTATGGAGTGCTACATGTTTCACTTCGTAACCAAGATACGACGAAGGATTGAGTTCAATGACCTGCACATCGGCAGTATCAAGTATCAGCACGATTTCTAGAACAACGATGGATCTCATCCGCACCTTTTCCGCATCGTGAAGGGCCTCTGTATAGAGTTTTTGTTCTAAATTTACCTTACTGCGGTGCACAAACAAGGACTCGCTCGAGGAATCCAGCGCAATCGCTGCCGAATACAATGCCACAGCCATCTCATAATTGCTCGCAGCAACAGCTTCGTGTGCTTTCGTGACACAGTGCACAGTACAGTCCTTTTTGAAGGCTAGTCGGCACGAATATGAGTATCTATGTTCGATTTGTTTTATCTTGAACACTTACCGGTAGACCATTTGATGCAGATGCTTTTACCAGTTTCGTGAATCACACTCATCATATATTGAAAAGATTCAACTGCTTCTACCACCCGACCAGCGAGGAGGAACGCATCACACCGTCTTCGGTTGATGGTTTCCCATAACGAATCCAAATCCCAACCGAAGAGCTGTGTAGCGCACATGATCAATCAGAAAGTATCTTTGACAATTTTGCAGCGACGCACCACCGTGAATATCTTCAATCTAGGTTCCAAAAGTGTCGTATGTAAGAATAACCCAGTAATACTGGCCGTGAGTTGATCAGCAGCTTTGCTGTACTGCCCATTTTCGAAATCGGTTATCGCAAGCTGCGCACGTAGATATGACTAAGGAGGTTCTCAAAGTGAGAAAATGAAAATTTATAAGGTTTAACATCAGACCCACGTTAATAACGCTGTACGGAAATATATCTGGGTGTTGATAAGCAGTGGCCATATCTTGAACTCGCCGCATTCCCTCTTCATGACGACTAGCATTGAAAAGTGAAACAGCCTGGACAAGATATTATTAAAGTCTTAGTATGACAAAAAGACTCGGGAAACAGCGACGAGAATACCTTGATCAATAGCAAAAGATCTACGATAATTGGATTATGGTTATAAAATACGAAAGCGAGATCGAAAGCTTCCATCGCGTCCCAGAGCTGCCCGTTGCCGCAGAGGGCAATGCCCTTAGAAATATAGCCCAGTAAGGAGGGCTGGATCGCAATTGACTACGAAACCGAGCTGGATCAACCTGTTCTCAGAGGCTTCATAATGGGCAGTGTCTAACCTTGGCTGCATCTTGAAGCGCATTCTTCCACTCGTTATGTCGCCCCCTTACGACTGAGCGATTGGCATAGGATTCGTAGTTGTTATCATCTGCGTCAATTTCTTTCGTCAGCAGCTCTTCAGCGGTGTTCAGGATGTCAGTAGCAGATCCATTGCGGAGTATTGCCTGTATAGCAAGGATCTGCATGAAGCAAGCTTACATTCAGTCGTAAGTGAACATATAGAAGGCCAGCTGCTCACGTCAAATAATGAGTGATCATCATTGTTACCAAAAGTGTCATCAATTTTCGAGGGATTGCTTGAATTACTGTAGTTGCCGAGAAATTCTTCATTGCTCTCGTAACCATGTAGCTATTTATCACCACCAAATGGAATGGTAAATAGAGGAACGAAACAATGATGGGCATAAGCATACCTGAGTCTCACTGAATGGGAGCCGTTGTTGCCACGCCTCTTCATGTTTTAATTCCCCTTCCTCTGCATTGTGTTGCTCGAGTATGTTCTTGATAGAACAGAGCAGCACCTTCCCTTCACCATCTCCGCTCACGAGTAGCTCTCCATTAGGAGAAATTGCGACACAGCGAATCAAAGCAGCGTGCTCGAGTACATGTCCTATCAACTTGTGTGTCTTTGTGTTCCATAGCCGCAAAGTCTTATCATCCGAGGCAGTGGCAATAAAGGAGCCATCAGAAGAGATGGCGAGCGAGTGGTAAGTACTATGACCAGTGCAAGGTTGACCAACCTGTTTTCCGTCATCTGAGCTCCAAAATCTGATTGTTTTGTCAAGTGACGCAGAGACAAGTTGTTGGCCGTCAGGCGACCACACGACACTTCGAACCCAATGTTGGTGAGCGTCGATTTCGAGAAGAAGCTCGGCATTGTCGGAGCGCCAAATCCGGATGGAATTATCCGCTGATCCGGAGGCTAGTTTTAGCCCATCTGGGCTGAATGCAACACTACAGACAGAATTATTATGCTTGTCGAGTGTTGCAAGGACATCGCCAGTCTCTGCGTCCCATATGACAACCGTTTTATCATGCGACCCGCTGGCGAGTCTCTTTCCATCGGGTGAAAAACACACCGACAGCACCCAACCTGTATGCTTCTCCAGTGGATCGAGTATCATCTCTCTGCTCTCAACGTCCCAGATGATGATGGCTTTATCATCTCCGCTACTCGCAATTCGCCTGTCATCTGGTGATACGGCGACTGATCGTACATAGTCCTCGTGACCCTCGAATGGCCCTCCTACCAATGTTCCTCTCTGCATATCACAAATTCGCAGGGTTCTGTCATGTGAAGCGGTGACGATCCGTCGGCCGTCTTTGAAGAACGCAACTGCCAACAATGTGTCAGTGTGACTTCGCATCATTCGCGTTGGCGCAGGTCGCCCTTCCGTCATCTGCGTGGATCCTCTTGCGGTGAAGTGCGCTTCTTGTAACATGATCCTATACGAAGAGCCAGATGATTAGTAGTCACAATTTCATATTGACGAGAGCAGTGTACTTTTTCGATGTCGTTACGGCGTAGATCTTGTGTGTGGTGAGTAGTTCACACTCATGATGTAGGCGCTTATAAAAGGTTCTTGTTAGCTCAGTACATGCTGCTACGGCGCGGATTTCATTTCACTTCTTCCATCACTGCCCCCTGGTAAGTATGCGATTGTGATAACACTTCAACGGCTTGAGGATTTTTCCTTGGACAGGACTTACAAGTGGATTTAACTTGCATAGATTGAACGACGTAGACTGATATCACTGAGCATGTCTCGATTACTATGCATGTATGTTCGGGTCAGATCTCCGCACCTTTCCGAAGGGCGTGTTGACTTTTGTTCTGTCCAACTAATAATAGTGGCGGAGTTTGGCCGGCTCTCTACTCAGATTAATACGTCGATTCTTTAAAAGTTGGTTTGCTAAATTATAGTCCTTCATTTGACCTCTCCTTCGAATGCCTCGCATGCTAATTAGTTGGTTTCAATCCATAGACACTGTACTTTGTTATTGTCAGAATGTTAATTTCTTTATCTTATCTAGGACAGCACCGACGACAGGGGCTAACCCAAACTTTTATCCCACGGGCCACAGCAAGGCCGACATGGTATCGGCCTTACGAAACGTTCCGATTGCTCGAATCTGTCCGGACAGCCTATTAGGTCTCAATGCCCTTACTTATTGTTTGACTTAGTTATTGTCCGGTCCGCACAACATGCCGTGCTACGAGTAGTATTAGGTAAGTTGTATGTGAAGTTCTGACTCGAGCTGGTCCAGTTGCTGTGCGTGCAGTGCACTATGATTGCTGTCGGACGGGCGCATCTGGAGATTTTTCACTATATCATGCTATTTATCCACCACTGCGTCAGGCGGTACTCCTTATCAATAGCTTTCTGACTAACAAACCTGGCCAGAGTTTCATCGGTTCGACCTGATTATGCTCACCCTTAGTCCTGGTTCAGTTTGCGATGTGTGCGCAGAAGAGTACAATTCGCGTTGTGTTCCTCATTCCATTCCGTGCGGTGAGCTCTCTGAGCTGCAGTCATGAAACTTTCTAACATTGCAGGTTCTTTAGGTCACATTTTCTGCTGGAACTGCTGCCATAAGATCGTACGAAAGACATTGCCCCGTCTCCAAGCTGCCTGTCCTTTCTGTTCCAATCATTTCATTAGTGACGATGTGCGTTTGATACACATAAACTTTCTAGAAAGTGGACGGATTACCCCTCCCGGCCGGCGAGGTGGTCCCAGTGAGGTTCTTGATCGCTCTCCATCACGAAAGGAAGATTGGTTCCCCCTAGTCGAGCCGAGTTTCTCACATATCCGCGTCGAGACTCGTAGATTGGAGGATAAGGTGGCCAAGGTAGCCGCAAGAAAATGCTCGGTGGAAGAGGTTTCGACCCTTTACAAGGAGCTAGAAGAGTGGTTAACTCATGACGAGAATTTTCAGGTCCAGGTAATTCCTGACAATTTGACAATTTACAGTTTTGCTAAGTCTAGGTCCAGTCGTATTCTTTATCATCGAGTGCTGCGCTGCTTAAGACCATTTTGATGAATCACATCGCTCATTCAGAAGCCGCGAAAATGGCAAAGGCAAAGCTAGATGACATGGAATTAAAGGTCAGCAGGTTAGAAATTGACCTAAAGCAGTACGTAACCTTGGATGATCCATGCACTTTTGACTGACACACTCTAGACAAGTATGTTGTGACTTGAGGAATGTTATACACGTCGCTCACCATGTTGCTCTTTGTTAAAGCGAACCCTCTATACTCAAAAGATAAAAGAATGCCAGGCTCTTCGAGCAGAACTTACCCGTTGTACACTCAAGTCTTCTTCTCGGGCTGCAAATTTACCTGCCCGCCCCAACACCGCCACCTCAACTAGATTAAGTGAGCATCGCCAATCAGTTTCTTCATCTGTAGCATCCCTGTACAAAGTACCAGCGATGTCCTCCATATTGCCGCACTTTGCATCTGCTCATTCTCGAAGTGCCTCTTCTGTTGTTGGAGTCCAAAAACCAGCAACTCCCGCACGCATGGCATCACCATCAATGATATCGGAAGTGCCGATGATGATGTCATCTCGCTTGCATTCTATATTCCCTATCCCACCCTCAAAATCGTCTACGACGTCCCCTCAAACAAACAATACACCGCGCTCCGATAACCAGGAGAGGGCACACGAAGTAATTCACAAGCGGTGGTTGCCGGCACCAAACGTGGCACATCCTTCGCCGACGAGCAAAGCCGTCAATTATTCACCCTACTTGGCCTCATCCCCAGGCCACAGCCGTACCCGCACCTCGTTCTCGACAAAGGCTACCACAACGTTACCTCAGATAATAATCACGCCTACTCAGCCAGATAATGACGTGTGGGGGCTAGATAAGGAGTGGGAGCTAGATAAGGACGGGTCGGAGCTAGACGAGGGTGGGTCGGAGCTAGATGAGGATGGGTCGGAGCTAGATGAGGATGGGTCAGAGCCAGACGAGGACGAGGACGAGTGGGAGCAAGAACCGACTTACGAACGTTGGATACCGCCACCAAACACAATGGCCAACGCACCAACGGGCAAACCTGTCAACTATCCAACCTCTGCTTCATTTCCACCCCCCGGTCGTGCTCGCACATCATTCTCGACAAATGCTGCCACCAGATTACCTCAAACAATCACTCCTGTTCAGCAAGATGGAAGCAGGTGGGAGCGAAGGCAAATTCACGAACGCTGGATGCCGTCACCAAACGCATTGAGCGTGCCGACAGATAAAAATGTCAACCATTCATCCTACTTTGGTTCGTCCCCAGCTCCTGGCCTTGTCCACACCCCGTTCTCGACATGTGCTGCCGCGGCATTACCTCAAACAATCACTCCTGTTCATCCTGATAAGCCCGAGAGGGGGCGCAAACGGATTCACGAACGTTGGATGCCGTCACCAAACATACTATCCAATCCACCGAGAGGAAAAACTGTTAACTGTCCGACCTACTTTGGCTCGTTTTCAGCTCCCGGCCGCACTGGTTTCTAAGATCAGACAATATCCAAACCGCCAGTCTACTAAACCAAAGAATTTTCCATGATCGGAAGTTATATCCCAGGTACACATTTAACACCCTAGATCCACATGCTAGTGGCACAATCCATAAGATTCATCTTCTATTACTAGGTGTTGTAAAGAAGTCCTCAGGCTGAAACGCAATATATCTTTGTTTGAATAACTTAGACGCGGTCCCGGCACAATGATCCGATGTTGATTCAAGTTGAAGATTCGGAGAATTTTAGTCTCGTAGTACCCAGCCAGCTTATTTTGGTACGGATTATTACCCTGCCCAAACAAAATAGTTGTGCTTGCAGGGAACGGTTACGAATCCAAGAGAATCCATAAGTAACTAGGTACCTTGCAATGCTCTATAGTGCACCGCGTGCGTTTAGCACCCAGGCAATCAAAATCGCACATCACGGAGTTTGACTAGCGTTGTAAAATGCTACGTATCATATCTAGGCTGATGCTACTGTACAGAAATGTATGTCCTTCAAAATATTGTACGTGGTGAACGAATAGATGGTGATTGGGTGAAAAGATCCTTGAAAACCTCATCGCAAGCTCGTGGCATCCACGATGCGTTCTATCTGAAGTTGTACGCGTACACGTGCAGCCTTTCCCTCAGGGGTTTGACCGCCGACCAGCTTCCCTGCAACTCCGCCGATACCTGTCGTTGCACCCTCGTAAAGTAACTCTAGCATCTTTACCCACTGATTACCCCAAATGAACTTCGCCTCCATACCTCCAACATCAAGTGCAGCTACGGAGTTTAGGAGTGAGCCTGGGAAGCACCCAATTACCAAAAACGCACCATAAAGTACTTGTGCGGCTACCGCCGTCTCAAGTAATCTCTCATCCCCAATCATCCTGGCGAAATATGTCCAGAAACGCGGTAACTGGAACATCCTATCCAATGGCTGCGGGACAGGCGCAGCTAGAATAAGGAAATAAACACGCATCATCCCAGAAACGCGCATGACGTGATCGGACAAGGTCTCTCTTTGGTTATCATTCGTCCGATATCCCATCGCCTTGGTGCGCTCCAGTTCGTCCCACGCAGTACCGTCTGAATCTGTAGAAGGAATCGCTGACGGCACAGGCCACCCACCAGATCGCTGCACGAGCTTCGCGAAGAAAATATCTGCAAAGCCTTCCAGCGTGCCCAGCAGTCTCGCGGCAACCATGGCTAGGGGTATAGCGCTTCGTTTTTCGGCCGTGACCTCTGTTTCGGCTTGAAGGAGGATGGCTTTTGCTAGCGAGGACAGAGCAGCAAAGTAGATGTCTTGAGGAAGTCGTTCTGGTGGGCGAATGATATCTACGAGTTGTTGAGTCTGAAAACTTTAGTTCGAGGTGATAGAATAATAGCAAAAATAAACTTACTATTCGCATGACTGAATCGAGGTCGTGTGTGAGCTGTCCGATCTTTGGTGTGATCTGTCGGCGAATGGCACTCCATTGGAGTTTGAGTGTCCGGTTCCCCTTGACTGTCTTCATTGGCCCGGCTTTAAGATTCTGAACTAGGCATCAGTATCGTGATACCTGGTCAGAAGCAGCAGGTCCACCTTGAGAGTCTCACGAGCATGCACCCAATCCTCTTCGGCCAATGTCATTCCCAGTTGCGCCCTCCCCTGTTCATCGGCGTCCAGTTTCTCCCTGCGCAAACGTTCTTTCTCGTCTTCCTGGCGTTTTGCAGCAGCTTCTTCCTCCCGCTTCCTTTGTGCCTGTTCCTCTTCTTTCCGCTTCACCTCTTCCTCCACTTTGCGTCTCTCTTCTTCTTCCTTTTGCTTTCTCTCCGCCTCTTCCCGCGCTTTGCGCTCAGCTTCAATTTTTGCACGCAACTTCTCCTCTTCCACGCGAATAACGCTCTCTATCCTACCGCGAAATGTCTTATCTTGCTCCTGCCAACTATTTATGAGCTTATTAACGTCCGCCTGTTGCCGCATCTGTAATGCTGCAAGTTGTTTCTGCACTTCTGCAAGCTGCTCCGCGTGCATAGCTGCAAGTGATTGCAGCTCCTGAGTGTTACGCTGAACACACCGACCTTGTGTCTCTAAACGCATCTGAACTTGTGCTCTGCGCGCTGTGTGCTGTTTGGGAGGTTGTCAGAGAGTAGGCTGCATATAAAGAACTGATAACTACGCACGAATGCATCCTTGCGCGTCTTCTTTTCCCATTCTTCATAGGGATCATGGTATCGTGTGCGCAAGCGGATAGCAGCCACTGTGTCCTCCGTATGGCGCTGTTCAGCTGGACTGCGTGGCTCACGCTTTGGGCGGCTGCAGAAGTAAGGTAAGTAAGTGTCAGCACGAATATGATAGTGATGTCAATATACACACGGAGGTGGTGGCGGTACTTGTGATTCAGACTCATAGCAGAATGAGTCTGATGAAAGAGAACTTGGAGAGGATGGTTCCGAATCCGAATCTGTCGGTGGTTCTTCGAAATCGCTTTCAGTATCTGATGGGAGACCGAAAGTGGAGGGGCGCCTGCGGGATCTGACGAATACTAAGTTAAGCTGGTTCGCTGTGACATGCACTGTGCAGATACCTCCGTTCAGGAGATGGCGAAGTTGAGCGTGGCAGTCCGTAGCGCATAAGTGACAGCCGGATTCTGGATCAGAAGTAGATACCACACGTGAACTGTTGGCTACTGCAACTTCAAGTTATCACGAAAGCAGGGTCAGGTGGCTACCGAATGCACTTACATCGTCTGGAATTTTTGACTGGTGCAAGTAGATGCAGTGATTGCGCTCACATTCCATTTGGGAGACATTTCTACATAATAATAATTACATAATAATGAACTCTTCCACTGCCCACGATGATCATCGATGTCCACCACAAGCGCATCGCTTCTGCGTGTTCCACAGTTCAATGCGAGAATTGTCACTAGATCTGGCCGTCAGGCCTTCAGGCCTCAGACCTCATTGGTGATGTCTATGTGGCTAGACACCCCTCATTTCAAAGATAAACAAGGTCGCTCAGTCGTGTATGATTCAAGACCAGTAGGATTCAGGTCCTGAATCGTACATGACTAGCCGAGTTAGGCTTATCGATATGGAAATAGCTGTCAGTCAGCAACTGACTCATACACTAAGTTATCATCGGGGTAAGATTCATCCCTGCACAGCAACTCCCTTTGATTACGAATAACTCTAACCGAATAGCTAAAGGAGTGCTTTCCTTCCTGTGCTGAAGGCACAACAGGTGGTGGACTCATAAACAAAAGCAGCTATGTGCTCTCCAGATTCTGGCCTATTGATATGCAGATAGCTGTAAGCAAGGTAAGCAGAAAACATTGTCTTTAGCGAAATAACCGAAAACCACATGGCCCTACGCGGTGTAGGCGCAACTCATGCGAGCTAGCGAGCATCTTCCCACCCGTTCTCCCTTTCGTCTTAAGAAGATAAGAAGATAAACCCGAGCATTCCCTTGTTAAAGTGCTATCATCATGTCCGAACAGCTGACTTTATACTTGAGCAAGGTGAGGAACGATGGAGAGTGAAGTGCAAAACTTGTCTGACCCACAACTCTGCAGATCTCACGCTATAGCCACAAGGTGAAATAACTGCTGGCACCACGTCACGGGTCTGACGCAAATTGACAGGTTGAACTGGCTCTTATTGAAGCCAATGCACCCTACAGAGCCTACCAAGTTGATCTCGATAATAAACCAGAGTGGTTCTCCAGTAAAGTGAACCCTCTCGGCCAGGTATGGGTGATTATATTCTGCATCCATTGCTGACGAGCGTGACATTATGACTATAGGTGCCCGCTGTGACATATGGCGGGCCGAATGTCAACCCCGAGGATCCTTCGTCCCTGTCCGCTAAAATTGCGGAATCGAATGTGATCCTTGAGTTCTTGGCGGACCTCTATCCAGACTCTGGTCTCCTGCCAAAGGATCCTGTTTTACGCGCCAAAGTCCGTTTCTTCGTCGATGCGACTACCAAACACATCGAGGGAACGTATTTTCCCTTCATCGAAGGAAACGAGTCATTTGACAATGTCCTGAAGGGGATTGAGTTTATTCAAGAACTTCTCGAGGAGGGCAGAGATTTCGCGGTCGGAGATCATTATACTATTGCAGATGCATGCATCTCTCCACATCTCGCAAGGCTCAAGATCATCACCGAAACTGACATAGGTAGGGCACCCAGTCGTGCGTTGTCCGAGAAGTTGAATCTGATTAATTGGAAACAGGGAGTTTCCCCGTCGGGATGGGGTATAAATTAGGCGAGGAGTTAAAAGGACCCAAATTTGTGAAGTTCAAGAAATACGCTGAGCGAATGCTGGGCCGTCCGAGCTTGAAGCAAACATGTGATGAGGTATACATAGATGTACACGAACGAATAAAGACTTATTATTTACTGCCTGTAGGAGGCTATAACCGGATACCTCAAGAGATTCACTGACCGCATACAGTGAAGATATACGTGGTAGCAGATTGGTTAGCTTCGTACGAGAAAAATTTTTAGTTATCGGAAATTTAGAGAATGCCCACACCAATACTAGGCAAATTATATGAAGAGTCGGCAAGAAAGCCAACAAATATACAATTTCTATGAACAGAGCATACCTACAGCAAATGCGCCGGGCTGATTCGGAAACTCCACCGGCTTCCACAATGGCATCTGTTGCTTCGAGTGCAAATGTTGCACGATTGTCGATGCTTCTGCCGTATTTGTCTGTGCGCTGGTTGTTGACGTCTTGCATGAACTGGTCGATCAAGTAGCTATTCGGGCCGTGAATTTCAACGCCATCGAAACCAGCTCGAATGGCACTTTTGGGGGCAGCAGCGTACGTGGCAACGTATTCTTTGATTTCATCCGGCAAGTGGATGTGGTACATCTATCTTGTTCGGGAGGGGGATGGATGAAGCACGAACGTACAGACTATTGTTCTCTTTGGCAAGAACGGGGTTTCTGCGACGCGACCGGGCGCCCCAAGCTGTATGAAAATGCAAGAGCCCTTCTCGTGAACTGCTTCTGTGATGTGTAATACGGGGCCTGAGTCAACTCTCATCAATGAGCAAGACACAACATACCTTTTTCCGTGCCTCCACATGGGCGTCGAGGGATATTATGAAGACCACCAGCATTCTGAGATATGAATGTGGTTTCTGAGATAAGAGAGTGCCAGGGGTCACCGGGTGGACCCTCTCTGAGCATAGTACGCTGGTTCTTCTGGACATGGGAATATTGGATGAGTTCGTCGCATGAGTACGTCTCGAGGTCTAACATCAAGTCTCCACTCGTGTTGTGATGGTATACAATTGGGGTAAGCAGGACAGTGTTTGAAAACTGCTGATATTCGCATGATCGTGATATTTCCACCATCATACCCGATAAGTGGGAAAACCAATATATCAGACTTGAACGTGAGCACCATATCACCTTTGTATTCATCTTGTACCGCATTGTCACGCTGTATCTACAGTTATCAATGACCTCGCCGTTCGCCAAGTTCCAGTAATGATGCAACAAGAAATGGAGTTGTCTACATGAACCTTAAATATACTTTGAATCACCATAACCATAACTTAAATAAATACTACAGCGGATCCTTGACCAGATATCTCCTCCCTACAGAACACTCGGCAAGCATTTCCCTACATAGTACTGCTAGTTGATACATGTACACGCTCCTCAAAGACAATCGATCTCATGCTAGTTTCTGCGTCGGAGTTGGCCACAAGTTTGGCGTGATATTCTCGAACGCTAAGGATCAGGCGTGGTCCCAACACAAACATCTGCACGCCCAATAAAATTTGAATGGAACCCACAAGTATCTGAGCTATGATAGAGGTTGATGATGTCTATAGAAATGGTCAACAGTGGTCACAAGTAAATGTCAGCAACAGGTCGGCGTACCAAGACCTCTGGAGAGAAATAAACAAGCTGGAGGGAAGAGACGCCAGCAAAGCTAGGATGTGCAGAACTTGAGCAGAAAAAGATAACCACATTTACATTACAAGCTAACCTTGCAAAATAAAGCACGTGAGACTTTATCAGCATTCGGAAACAGTCACCGATGGTTAATCCTGTCGATGGGCCGAGTCGTCGCAGTTCACGGAAGTGTTTCGCAGCAATCCAAACTGAAAGACACAATGCGAGGGCCTCCCAAATGGTATTGAGCATCCATACCATTGAAGCTAGAAGCAGGGTGGATCTCCCATAGCTATAATTGCACATATGTCTGCCAGAGAGTACCAGCTCCTCTAGTGTTTGTCCAATGAGCCGTGTTCGTCAAGTCAACAAGTAAAGCTTACCTCCTACAGTAGGTTTGAGTCCTATCACCGTGAGTGCTCCACAGGCAATGTTTATGGCCAGGAAGATAATAACCAGGACGATGAGCATATTTCTAGATCTCTGATACATGGCATGCAACCGAGCAATCATGATGACTTTACATCATGTTTCAGTCAAGTGGATATAACTGAGGTATTGCAGCTCACCGCCCAGCATGGCAGGTATGACCACATTTGTCACATTTATAGCGTAGTACATAATGTTGCCTAAAACACCCAATTAGTGATCGCCTTTGTACTACGATCCTATGCTCCACTCACACCTATTGAGTATTATGCTGAGCCAAGTTTAGCGGTCAAAATCTCACTCACTCCTGCATATTATAAATGTATACATTGCATGGGAACGAGATGGTTGAAGAATACTCACTGTATCTGTCAGCGAGACCGATGTAATTGATACTGTGTACCGCCAGTCAGAAGAATTGAACACAGTGCATATAAGACATACGCAGAGCAAAGATACTGATAACGAGAGGCAGACTATTAGCACAGCACCAACTTGTTGGCCTCAAGAACATACATAGAATATAGTATTCCAATACATCGTGTCTAGAATATTTTAGAGTCAGCACAACTTGCTAGTCACGCTATAGTATGACTTAAGGTACGAACCATCAAGTACAGCACAGTCATGAGCGACCAACGTTGTTTCTGTCGCAAATGGATTGTATTCTGTCGCTTTTCTTTTAATATTAGACTCTGTCACTTACCCAGATCAGTTCAGTCTATAACACCGTTCTTAGCAAGTTGGCTACTCCAGCAATAGCACCGACCTACCTCTTGTGCTAGTGTCAGCACTGAGATTATCATGAGAATATCAGCAGTTTTTGAAGACTGTTCGACGCACCCCAATCATATACCACCACAACGGCGGCGGCAACTGCGAAACCACAAGTCAATGTTAAATCGAGATGTCATCAACTGATACAACTAACCCGACCAATAGCTGTAAAAAATATTAGGACTGATAAATGGCCACCAACTGGGATCATTTGAGACTACTGTCATATTCGAGGGATGAGTTTGAACGAGTGGGAGGTGTTGGTGGTGTATAACAATAGTGTTCGTGCTAGATATACAACCATTGAGCGCTTCTATCGCCAAAATCGGCATGATGGAGATGAACATTTGATCCCTCAAGACCCACCAGCAGCCACTTGAACTTCATCAGGACCGTTCCAGTTGTTGATGATGCCGGTAACTCATTTCCGACGTTATATTCGCAGCATTCTGACTGCAAGCTTGCATAAACAGAGGAGTCCTGTATAACATTATGTAGTCATCGTTCTCACACAGGTCGAAGCGTGATGTGATCGAAAACAAGTATGTCCGCTCTCTTCTGTCGAGCCCAAGGCGTAACCGAAACAACTCCACCAATTAATCTTATGGAACAAGGACCATTCTGCACCATAGCACCACAGGAGTCAGATAGGAAACCGTCACACACAGGGTCGAAGCGGAGCGAACTTTACTAGTATCTGTTGTCTCGTATGCTCAAATCAATGAACAAAAATGTAGTAAGTTTCATATTTAAAGGACGAAGTAAGACATTTATCGGTGCCACTGGCAATCGCGTTAGCATGGCAGAGAGTAAATCCGATGCAGAGCGCACCGTAAGGCAGATACCTGATGCTGTATGATTAATATCAGACGCCATTCATACTAGTCGAAAGAGAAATCAAATATAGGAGATAAGAAGCTTGTAACTTACATGCAACAATCCGAATTTCTCATTGTACAGGCTCCACATGTATTAATGTTGTTTCAGTGAGTCCCGACTTCAACGTTCTGAACGTTCGTGAACTTGAACGTTGTGAGTTATATAAAAGCGAGATCCGGTTTCATTATGTCATTATGTCATAAGGATATTCAAATTTCAGAGGTGCTTTGATGGTTGTAACATGGCGCTGTGCTCTGTAAATAAATGTATTACATAGTGATAGCTGGGTTGCCATTCAGCGTAAGACTGCATCAAGATGTCTTCAGATCATAGTAGATGGCACAAAGGACAGTACACATCTCCATCATCATGTGTGAACCAAATATTGGAGCGTACTCCCGCAACCTAATAGTGAGTTCTAGCTGTCCAACACAATTCAGAAGTGTTCATTATTTCATTTACATCTTCCTGCTGGCAGTGCGTGCGCTCCGGAGGTTGCGCTGATTTATAAGGTTGCCATTTGAAGCTTATCCAACTCGATATGAACAAGGAATTTCAGCAACCAAGAAAACACTGCCAACCTGAACGATCGCGCTGATAAGGTCAATGGGCGGATCTCTCAATGGACAGCCTCGGACATGATGTGCATGAGTCTGCATCACACGCCATGTTTATTCGCTGAAAATAGACAAGGGTCTCACTGCCGCCAGGCGAACTATTCCGATGAGACTTAGCAGTAATGGTTATAGCATAGTGATCCAATAACATCCAAGTTGTAGTACTGCATTTGATTAGATGTAACATCTCTGAATCGTGGTGTTGCCAGTTCCCTAGATAGTCTCTAATAAGATGATCTGCAAGCCGCCAACGTGAGAACACCTACCGCCCTCTGGTACCATTAGGCTTTCTTAACCATTATCATCGCCGACGGCCATTCAATGTCTACTTTATCATGTCTATCCACAGCTCTCCCATCCCCCAGCTCGACACCCTCCTAAGATCTTTCCAGAATCACAATGCAACATCTCCATCCCATCCGTGGATTGTGCTGACGAAACGTGTGTAATGAGTTCCACGTATTAAGATAAGACAGCAGGTCATCTTCTTGCGCATTATCACGGAGCGTAGATAAGGAAGAGATGGATAGTGGTCGCCTGCGATGCATTAGTGTAGTGTCATGTAATGATAGGTCCAAGACAGACCTGTGAAGAAGACTCCCTCGAAATAACTGAACGCGCCGGGTACAACTTCATTGCCTTCTGGCACCTCAACCAAGGCATTTTCCAGAATAGAACGGCTGGGTTGCTGCCAGTATGGGCCAGCGCTGTTCAGTGGGTCAATGCCTTGGCCACAAGCATTTGTGAGTGATGGATAACTCATGAAGCGGAACTCGGAGTCAAGCAAATGTCAAAAGTAGCTGGACAAGTAATGGCTCGGAAATGGGAATACAAAAACTCAAAATGCAGCACTCCCATTCTTCCTCAGCACCCTTGCGAGCTCAGGGCACATCTTGTTCCAGTCGAACTAATGACCCACCTGGGCTACAACCATGCAGATATCATGGATAGATAGTACTATCGAGTTCATCCTGCCTAATACACGCACCGGCAATGACCATTGACTAGATACACACTGCTATCCTCCAATAATGGTAGACTCTCTGCGCTCGCCTGTACGTACTCGTATTGACCAGTACTCACTGGTGTTTTCTCGAGAGTTGATTGAGGAACTGCGATCACCTTGGAACTCGGGTCGCCGCTAATGACGTGCTTGAAGGGTGTGAGCCCGACTGTCGTTTGACCTGTAATTCCGAATGCATAATCAATATATCAATAGCTGAAATCCTAAATTGAGCACAGCTGGAACTGACCCGTCTCATAACCAAAATCCACTGCTCTATCCCGTCTTGTAGCCTTGTTGCGCTCGTGGTACCGGAATATGAAGTCATACGATGACCTAGGGTAGGTCGGTCTGAATGTCGCATATATTATGGTGTCAAAAGAGGATTTGCCGAAAGTTGCCATTACAGAGGCCACGTAATAGTCGACGACAACATGTGCAGGTGCCGGGAAGTGCAGCCTGCCGGAATGTCCCGGCACCATGCGTCCAGCTGAGCGGCTGTTCGCGTCCCCACATTCATTTTTCCTTCAAACCACAACAGCGAGTTTCGTCGTCCATAGTCCTACTCACTCGCTTGAACAATCCGTTTTTATACCCACCTGCCTCTCCCTATGGTTTTAATCATACCATATCCTTTATTCGTTATTCCGTTACTTAGTGCAATACACAGAGTCCATTGAATTATTCACCGTTTCAATCTATCCTGAGTCGTAAGGCACGATCAAATTCGTAAGCAAGGTGTCCCGCCCTCCCGAGTGGCTCCACCTGCTTGCGTCCCAGCCCAACCTAATAGATCGTGTCAGCGACTCACAAGCTGGAAATGTGTCAATATTTGAGGACTACTCATGAGGACGCACGGGGAATACAAATACGGTCTAACTATCAAGACTTGTGATTTTGCAGTTTCCACTGGTAGCGTGATGGTATATAATTGGGGTAAACAGGACACTGTTTTAAAATTGCTGATATTCTTATTATGATTTTCCAGTACCAATTCTCGGACAGCTATTCCATCATCATACCTGGTAGCTGGGAAGGCCAACATATCGGACTTGAACGTGAGTACCATATCACCTTTGTATCCATCTTGTGCCGCATCCTCACGCTCTATCTACAATTATCAATGACCCCGCCGTTCACTGAGTTCCAGTAATGATGCAACAAGAAACGGAGTTGTCTACATGAACCTTAAATATACTTCGAAACATCATAACCATAACTTAAATAAATACTACAGCGGATCCTTGACCAGATATCTCCTCCCTACAGGACACTCGACAAGCACTTCCCTACACAGTACTGCTAGTTGATACATGTACATGCTCCTGAAAGACAATCGATCTCATGCTAGTTTCTGCGTCGGAGTTGGCCACAAGTTTGGCGTGATATTCTCGAACGCTAAGGATCAGGCGTGGTCCCAACACAAACATCTGCACGCCCAATAAAATTTGAATGGCACCATCAAGTATCTGAGCTATGATAGAGGTTGATGTCTATAGAAATGGTCAACAGTGGTCACAAGTAAATGTCAGCAACAGGTCGGCGTACCAACAACTCTGTAGAGAGATAACAAGCTGGAGGGAAGAGACACCAGCAAAGCTAGGATGTGCGGAACTTGAGCAGAAAAAGATAACCACATTTACATTACAAGCTAACCTTGCAAAATAAAGCACGTGAGACTTTATCAACACTCGGAAACAGTCACCGATGGTTGATCCTGTCGATGGGCCAAGTCGTCGCAGGTCACGGAAGTGTTTCGCAGCAATCCAAAGTGAAAGACATAATGCGAGGGCCTCCCAAATGGTGTTGAGCATCCATATCATTGAAATCAGAAGCTGGGTGGATCCCCCATAACTATAATTGCACATATGTCTGCCAGAGAGTACCAGCTCCTCTAGTGTTTGTCCAATGAGCCGTGTTCGTCAAGTCAACAAGTAAAGCTTACCTCCTACAATAGATTTGAGTGCTATCACCGTGATTGCTCCACAGGCAATGTTTATGGCCAGGAAGATGACAACCAGAACGATAAGCATGTTTCTAGATCTCTGATACATGGCATGCAACCGAGCAATCATGATGACTTTACATCATGTTTCAGTCAAGTGAATATAACTGAGGTATTGCAACTCACCGCCCAGCATGGCAGCTACGACCACATTTGTCGCATTTACAGCGTAGTACATAATGTTGCCTGAAACACCCAAATTAGTGATCGCCTTTGTACTACGATCCTATGCTCCACTCACACCTATTGAGTATTATGCTGAGCCAAGTTTAGTGGTCAGAATCTCACTCACTCCTGCATATTATGAATGTATATATTGCATGGGAATGAGATGGTTGCAGAATACTCACTGTATCTGTCAGTGAGACCGATGGAGTGTATGCTGTGTGCCGCCAGTCAGAAGAATCGAACACAGTGCATATGAGACATACACATAGCATAGATACTGATGACGAGAGATAGGCTATTAGCACAGCACCACCTTGTTGGCCTCAACAACATACATAGAATATAGTATTCCAATATATCGTGTCTAGAACATTTTGGAGTCAGCACAATTTGCCAGTCAAGCTATAGTATGACTTAAGGTACGAACCATCAGGTACAGCACAGTCATGAGAGACCAGCGCTGTTTCTGTCGCAAATGTATTGTATTCTGTCGCTTTTCTTTTAATATTAGACTCTGTCACTTACCCAGATCAGTTCAGTCTATAACACCGTTCTTAGCAAGTTGGCTACTCCAGAAATAGCACCGACCTACCTCTTGTGCTAGTGTCAGCACTGAGATTATCATGAGAATATCAGCAGTTTTTGAAGACTGTTCGACGCACCCCAATCATATACCACCACAACGGCGGCGGCAACTGCGAAACCACAAGTCAATGTTAAATCGAGATGTCATCAACTGATACAACTAACCCCCCCAATAGGTGTAAAAAAGCTCAGATCTGATAAATGGCCACCAATTGGGATCATTTGAGACTACGGTCATATTCGAGGGATGAGTTTGAACGAGTGGGGGGTGATGGTGGTGTATAACAATAGTGTTCGTGCTAGATATACCACCATCCAGCGCCTCTATCGCCAAAATCGGCATGATGGAGATGAATATTTGATCCCTCAAGACCCACCAGTATTGCAGTGTGAAAGAGCGATTGGATGAAGGTATATGTTGATTTGCAGACTGGCGGTGTAGTATGAAGCACACCACCACTTGAACATCAGGAACGTTCCAGTTGGTGATGTCGGTAACTCATTTCCAACGTCATTGTTGGAGTATTCTTACTGCAAAGTTGCATAAACAGAGGAGTTCTGTATAAAATCATGTATTCATCAGTCTAACACAGGTCGACGCGTGATGTGATCGAAAACAAGCATGTGCTCTCTCTTCTGCCAAGCCCAAGGTGTAACCTTGGCAGCTCCTCCAATTACTCTTATGGAACAAGGGCCATTCTGCGGCATATCACCACATGAGTCAGATAGGAAGCCTTCACACACAGTGGGTCGAAGCGGAGCGAACATAACTCACTTTACTATATGTTGCCTCGTATGCTTAAATATGGTAAGTTTCATTTTTAAAGCACGAAGTAAGACATTTGTCGGTGCAACTGGCACCCGCGTCAACGGGAATGGCAGAGAGCGAGTCCGATACAAAGCGCACCATATGGCAGATACATCTCGATTCATGCTGTATGATTCATATCTGTCAAATACAAGACGGCCATTCATACTAGTCAGAGAAATCGAATATAGGAGATAAGAAGGCGGTAACTTACATGCAAGAATCCTGATCTCCAATTGTACAGGCTCGTGAATTGATTACCATTGTTTTAGTGATTTTTTGTCAGTCCGAAGTACTTGGACTGGTAAAGGCTGTGAGTTATGCTCATGAAATGCCGCCGAAGCTCCGTCCACCGCGTCATGCTGTGTTGTTTGATCGCGGCTCTTTCCGTTCATCATATCACATGCTGTGTGGCCTTTGTACACTACTATGATGGTGTCTTCTGTGTTGTTGTTCTTTCTAGCTCTTTGATTCACTACCATGGTGACTTCCGCTTCTAAACAATCACTCTCCTCGCGCGAATCTCATTCAAAACCTTGCAACAATCATTTGGGAGGAACTTCATAACCTTTATTGTGTAATCTGCAATCGTCCATGAATACCGTTCGGAGACAATGCCTTCATAAGTTTGAGATATTTTCGGCAGGCAGGTCCTATTGTCAGCGGAACAGGAGAGACTGCAACTCTTGCAGCGTCGGTAAAGCCATCGACATTTGATAGCATACCATTCGCATAGTGAGTTTTTAACACGGCAATTCGGACCATGGGGACCCGCAATTCATAGCTTTCGTAGATCGTATCGACGAACATAGTATCTCAGTTGAACAATCCCAGCGTACCTCCTCATTACCTAGGTAACAAACAAAACTGCATTTGTGCCATGCAATGAAACCTGGGTGAGCGAGCTTGCACTTCGTCGTCAGTTCTCAATGCATTCGAAAGCCACAGCATTCACTGCATCAAATTTTCGTTACATGAGTGAGGACGCGAAGAGTTTTTGTATCAATATTGCAGTTCCTGTCTTGCTACTGTAGAGTATCATCGTCTGAGAGTCGACCGAAGGCATGTCTTTTGTAATTATAAAATCAAATAAGCAAAGAAAGCTAAATATTCAAATTATGGATATTCAAATTTCAAAGAAGGTGCTTTGATTAACGTTGTCATCATAAGCACGAAACGACTGCTGTGCTCTGTAAGTAAATGGTTTGTGAATAGCGAGTTACAGCTTGATCGACATCAAATAGACAGTCGGAGGTGAGGAGATACTGAGGCTGATGCTCCACCTGGGAGTTTTGCCAAGGTGGCCATAGTTGCGCCGGCACCTGCGTCCCCTAGGCTAATACTCCCGCAACCTAAGTTCTAATTGTTTAGCCCAGATCGCAAGTGTTCATTTACATCTTCCTGCTGGCAATTCGCGCGTTCCAGAGGTTGCACTGATTTATAAGGTAGAATTCTACGATATGAACGAGTGAATTCAGTAACTAAGCGATGTACACTGCATAGCGCTTCGACGGGCAGACCTCGCGATAGGCCACCTCGGACACGGTATGCATGAGTCTGCATCACAGGCCATGTTGGTTATCAGTTGGTTTGCCACCAAAAATAGGCAAGAGTCTCACTGCGCCCAGGCGAAACATTCCGACGAGATTTAGCAGTAATAGCATAGTGATTCAATAACGTCCAAGCCATGTGTTCTTTTAGTACTGCATTTGATGAGCTGATTATACATAATAGCCTCCCTAGCGCTCCGAATCGTGGTGTTGCCAGTGGCCTAGACAGCCTCTGATCAGATAATCTGCAAGCCAACAACAAAAGAATACCTACCGCCCTCTAGCACCATTACACTCTCTTAACCATTATCATTGCCAATGATGTCTACTTCATCACGTCCTTCCACAGCTCTCACATTCTCCAGCTCGACACCGTCCTTCAGATCTTTCCATGACCGCTCTGTAACATCTCCACGTGAATTTTCCCCATCCATGGGTTTGTGTTGACGGAACGTATGCAACGAGTTCCACGAATTAAGATAAGACAGCATGTCATCTTCTTGCGCATGATCACGGAGCGTGGATAAGGGAGAGACGGGTAGTGGCCACCTGCGATACATTAGTGTAGTGTCATGTAATGATAGGTCCAAGACAGACCTGTAAAGAAGACTCTCGAAATCACTGAATGCGCTGGGTACAACTTCATTGCCTCCTGGCACATCAGCCAAATGGTTTTGCGGAATAGAACGGCCGGGTTGCTGCCAGTGTGGGCCAACGCTGTTCAGTGGGTCAATGCCTTGGCCATAAGCATTGATTTTCTTTGTGAATGATGGATAGCGCGTGAAGCGGAACTCGGAGTAGATCTAAGTTGGACAAGTAATGGCTCAGAAATGGGAGTACATACTCAAAATGCAGCACTCCCATTCTTCCTCAGCACCCTTGTGAGCTTAGGACACATTTTGTTCCAGTCGAGCCAATGACCTGCTTGGGCTACAACCACGAAGACATCATGAATAGATAGCATTATTGAGTTTATCCTGTCTAATACACGCACCGGCAATGACTAGATCCGCACTGTTATCCTCCAAGAATAGTACTCATTGGGCTCGCATGTACGTCCTCGTATTTACCAGTACTTACTAGCATTTTCTGGAAAGTTTCTTGAGCAGCTGCGATCATCTTGAAACTCGGGTCGATGCCAACGACTGCTTGAAGGGTGTGAGCTCATCCGTCGCTTGACCTGGAATTCCGAATGCATCATCAATATGTCAATAGCTGAAATCCTTCAAATTGAGTACAGCTAGAACTGACCCGTACCACAACCAGGATCCACTGCTCTATCCCATCTTGCACCCTTTTTGCGCTCGTGGTACTGGTATATGGAGTCATACAATGACCTAGGGTAGGTCGGTCTGAAAGTCGCATATATGACGGCGTCAAAAGAGGATTTGCCGAAAGTCGCCATTACAGAGGCCACGTAATATTCGACGACAACAATTTGTCAATACTCACATAAATTATGGACTATTCATGAGGGCGCACGGGGAATATGAATGACCCAAAGAATGGCATGACGGTCGATGTAGATACCCTATTCCATCCACAGATGCGTGTTAGGTAAGCAATATGTCAACCTTCATCCCGTCATAATCAGTTTTCACTGTAGTATTGACCTCCAAACCTGACTTGGAGCGATTTCCAATTTGCGTTGCGATACGCTCGTGGCAGTGAAGTACTAAGTCACTTTTCTGACGTGTCCTCTTGTCGACCTCCGAGTCCAACCAACTCATCGGGCAGTGATGCGATTCTATCGGGCCTAAAGCTCTGCTCGTCTTGTATATAAAGTGAGCATTTCTTTTGTTCAAGTGCCATCATCATGTCTGAACAGCTGACTTTGTACTTTCACAAGGTGAGGAACAATGGCCGGTGAGTTGTGTATAATTCTGTAGGACTCAGGTCCTAAATCATGCACGACTAATCGACTAGGCCTATCGATATGGAGATAGCTATCGGTCAGCAACTGACTCATTCACCGAGTTATTGTCGGGGTAAGATTCATTCCTGCACGGCAACTTCCTCTGATTACGAATAACTCCGATACCCGCAATAGCTAATATCAGCTCACTAAGTAGTAATGCGATGACCGATACTAGGCATAAAGTTCTGCTCGTCTCCTACATCAACTTAAGCATTCCTTTGTTAAAGTGCTATTAATCAAATCATCATGTCCGAACAGCTGACTCTGTACTTTCACAAGGTGAGGAGCGATGGAGAGTGAAGTACAAAACTTGTCTGACGCACAACTCTGCAGATCTCACCGTTTAGCCAAAAGGTGAAATAACTGCTGACACTACCTCATGAGCCTGATGCAAATTGACAGGTTGAACTAGCTCTTATTGAAGCCAATGCACCCTATAGTGCCTACCAAGTCGATTTCCGTAATAAACCAGAGTGGTTCACCAGTAAAGTGAACCGTGTCGGTCAGGTATGTGTGATGATATTCTGTATCTATTGCGAACAAACGTGACATTTTTACTATAGGTGCCCGCTGTGACATATGGGGGGCCGAACGTCAACCCCGACGATCCTTCGCCCTTGTCCACTAAAATTGCGGAATCGAATGTTATCCTTGAGTTCTTGGCGGACCTGTATCCAGATTCTGGCCTCCTGCCAAAGGATCCTGTTTTACGTGCCAAAGTCCGTTTCTTCATCAATGCGATTACTAGACACGTCGAGGGAACGTATTTTGACTTCCTTCGAGGGAACGAGTCACTTGACAACGCCCTAAAAGCGATTGAATTTATTCAAGAACTTTTGGAGGAGGGCAGCGATTTCGCGATTGGAAATCATTATACTATTGCAGATGCATGCATCTCTCCACATCTCGCAAGGCTCAAGATCGTCACGGAAACTGACATGGGTAGGGCATCCACCCGTACTTTTCGGAGAAGTTGAATCTGACTAATTGGAAACAGGGAATTTCCCCGTCGGGACAGGGTATAAATTAGGCGAGGAGTTAAAAGGACCCAAGTTTGCCAAATTCAAGAAATACGCAGAGCGAATCCTGGACCGTCCGAGCTTCAAGAAAATCTACGATGAGGTGCGCATACATCTACGCGAACGAATAACGACTTATTGTTTATTGCATTTAGGAGATTATAATCGGATACTTCAAGAGAATATTCACTGACCGCGTACAGTGAAGATATACCTGGTAGTAGATGGTTAGCTTCGTAGGAGAACAATTTTCAGCTGTCGGAAATTTAGAGTATATCCAACCCAACACTAGACAAATTATATGACGAACAATAGCCGCCCGACAAATATAAAATTTTGATATATCTCCAGGGAAAGTGCATACCTACAGCACGCTTGGCAACATCAATCAGTTGTAAGCTTAGGGCATGATTTGCATGAACGTATGAAACACGCATGACAAGGGGTTCAAAATTAGACTCGCGATGACAGGTGGGAAATTTTGACGTAGTCAGACTGGTCGAAGATTTGGCAGGCGAAGCAATGTCACGGTGTTACCGCTTCGTTGTACATACAGACATCGCACAGACACGTCTGCATCTTCATGTTACGACCAGCCCAAATCAACATTGATTCTGTATGAAGAATATGGGATTCACTCGATCACACTTATACGACACTCCACACGACAAGACACTCTACAGTGTACATGAGAGAAGCATGAGGAGTTTTCCTCCATCATGGTGCTGAGGCTGCGAGAGTCCATTGGACAATTGTCCGTGCTAAACATTCAGACAGCAAAGCATACTGCAGTAATAGTGATGGATAATAATGGAGCAAATGGTATGTCAATTTTAGTGCTACAGTGCAAAGATGAGGTGTCTGGGTTATGCAGTACGCTAAGTGCCGAAAGTCGATAGGCGCACTATTACTTCAACCAGCACACCCGGTACTAGACTCCGTGCTTCGCCTGCAAAATCTCTCTGAGATCGACCAGCCTGGCTATGCCACTCGACTTGTTATATAAGCCAGGCTGGTCTCGAGCCTATTTCAAACTGTGGTTGCAGCTTGCGGTAGCGTAAACTCCAATTTCACCGACGGTCTTGTAAACTGTGACGTCAAGAAATTTACGCCTTGGGTTAGTGAGAAGTCTTGTAAATAGACATACATGGTAAGTAATATCTCCAGATTCTCTTCAGGTCACTTTGCTGACGTGTTCTCTTGTCGACCTCTGAGTCCGACTTGTACAACTCATCGAGCAGTGATGCGAGTCGGATGACTGATACCGGGTCTAAAGGTCTGCTCGTCTCGTATGTAAACCTGAGTATTCCTTTTATTACAATGACATTACTCAAATCATCATGTCCGAACAGCTGACTTTGTACTTTCACAAGGTAAGGAACGATGGAGAATGAAGTGCGAAACTTGTCTAACCCACAACTCCGAGTCTGCACAGGTCCAACTGGCTCTTGCTGAAGCCAATGCACCCTACAGAGCCTACCAAGTCGATCTCCGTAATAAACCAGAGTGGTTCACCAGTAAAGTGAACCCTGTCGGTCAGGTATGTGTGATGATATTCTGTATCTATTGTGAACAAACATGTCATTATAACTATAGGTGCCCGTTGTGACATATGGAGGACCGAATGGCGAGCCTGACGATCCTTCGTCCTTGTCCACTAAAATTGCGGAATCGAATGTCATCCTTGAGTTCTTGGCGGACCTCTATCCAGATTCTGGACTTCTGCCAAAGGATCCTGTTTTGCGCGCCAAAGTCCGTTTCTTCATTTATGCTACTGCTAAACACATCGCGGGAACGTATCTTGCCTTCCTTCAAGGGAACGAGTCATTTGACAATGCCTTGAAGGCGATTGGATTTATTTAAAAAATTCTCGAGCAGGGCAGAGATTTCGCGGTTGGAGATCATTATACTATTGCAGATGCATGCATCTCTCCACATCTCGCAAGACTTAAGATCGTCATCGAAACTGACATAGGTAGGGCATCCATTCGTGGCTTTTCCGAGGAGTTGAATCTGATTAATTGAAAACAGGGAATTTCCCCGTCGGGATGGGGTATAAATTAGGCGAGGAGTTAGAAGGAGCCAAATTTGCCAAATTCAAGAAATACGTTGAGCGAATGCTGGACCGTCCGAGCTTCAAGTAAACCTGTGATGAGGTGTGCATACATGTACGCGGGCGAGTAATAACTTATTGTTTACTCTAGGAGGCTATAATTGAATACCTCAAGAGGAGATTCGCTGACCGCGTACAGTGAAGATATACCTGGTAGCAGATAGTTAGCTTCGTACGATGACATTCTACAGCTGTCGGCAGTATATCCATGTGAATACTAGACAGATTATATGATGAAAGATCAGGAAGAAAGCCGTGCGACGAATGTAAAATTTCGACGTATCTCTATAGACACTGCTCAGCACCGTTGGCAAGGTCAATCAATTTCACCGAGGGTCTTGTTAACTGTGATGCATATAACTGACAGCAGTTATTTCATGCTCAACTCCCCAATCACGAGCCACCTATTTGCGATCTTTTTTTGGCTGGGTAGAAAGATGCGGCGACAGTCCAATTGCCATGATCCTTGTCTGCATCAGGAGTGACCTGAATAGTAGTGGGACCAGCAATATATTTCACTTACTTCAAAACGAGATTCACTAACCACATACAGTGAAGATATGCCTGGTAGCAAATGGTTAGCTTCGTACGAGAACAATCTTTAGCTATCAGAAATTTAGAGTATATCCAAGCCAATACTAGGAAAATTATGTGATGAACAATCGGCAAGAAAGCCGTACGACAAATATAAAATTTCGATGTGTCTGTAGGGACAGAGCATACCCACGACACCCTTGGCAACATCAATCAGTTGTATGCTTAGGGCATGATTTGCACGAACGTATGAAACAGGGATGACGAGGGTGTCAAAATATAGTTGCAGCCTGCGGTAGCGTGAACTCCAATTTCACGACGGTCTTGTGAACTGTGACGCACTTAATTGATAGCAGCTATTTCATGCTCAGCTGTACAACTAGCCAACAATTTTCAATGTTTTTTACCGAGTAGAAAGATGCAGCAACAGTCTGATCACCAGTATCCTCATCTGCGTCACAACCTGAATAATACCAGCAGTTATATTTTGATTTATCAAGATTGGAGGATACGCTAAGGGTTGGGCATGGGGCGACGAACATCGCTGCATCACGCCTAGCCATGGTATCAATAACTTTGAAGTACATAGATACACACAGTAGAACTCAAATACTCACATTTGTCGAGCACCGTCTGAAAGGTTCGTTGCGTTGCCAACTTCTAACTTTGTGACGCGGTAGACTCAATGCCGGCATCTGGTCTACTGCCAAGTCTTAGCGAACTGACATGGAAAGCGAAACCCATGTCAGCAGAGGCTGACTATCTCCTTAGTGCCTGCTGCAGGTACTCATATCCTAAGTTAAGAGTCTGTTGGCTGGACCAAAGGGAGGCTAGTAGAGCGGGAAAGTGGCGGTTTCGAGCCTGCGAAAGCTCTCGTCAGGGGGCTACCGCTCGTACCTCTCGAGCAAGGCCTCAATGGTCCGTCTTCCTTTCCCAGCCTAAGTGGACAATGGGAGTAAATAGTCTGTGCGACACTGCAACTGCAACCACTCGAGGCTCAGCCAGACGTATCAGCACTCATAACCCACTGTAAGGGTAGTGTACGGATGGGCAGACAGAGGGCTGCAGGTGGGATAGAAGCTTTATCGCAAGGTCGGCCTTTATCCGAGCACGAGGCCTGCACGCCATGAGGTCTCCTAATGAAACCGTTTCGGTAATACCGGAATTATTCGGATCTATAAGAGTAGACGATGCTGGCCTGGAAGGCGGACGCCGGAAGCTAAATAAGATAGAAAGGACGTCTTGAAGTGAGCTCCACGATGATTGAGCTTGACGGGAACATGTCGAGGTCAGACCTTGGCCCACTAGCGGAACTTTGGACACGCGCAGCGATCCTACAAGACGTGATGCATGATGGGAAGAAACCAACAGTTTCGAAGTCCGCTCGATACGTACGTACTCCTTCGATTGTTCACGGTACGCGACTGTTGCAACGCAGCCAACGCCCACCCATCAAACAAACTAGGACTCTAGTGACATTGATCATGCAAGCATATAAAAGGGAGAGCTATAATTAGGGGATGTATCATCATCGTGATCCGGAATCTTGTTGATCGTGTGCATCCTCCCCAGACAAAAAAGACTAAATCAAGGACCTGCTTCATCTTGGCTTCATCGCATATATCTTACATCTCAAGACTTCGGATTCAACTTGCTCGTGAGAGTCAGTGATTTGCCGCAAACTCTTTGGACAGATTTTTTGTTTTGTTCTGTGCTAGAACTCGGACGACGGTATAGATTTCCCGTCCCCCAGTGGGGCTGGCGGATAGAGGTGTATGGTAAGACACGCTATCTCCGTGCTTTATCAATGCCAGACTTCGTGCTAACTTATTGACACGTAAACTTTTGATTGAAGGCTGTTCTCGCATCGTGAACTGAATCCCCATCTGAACAAGGCTAAGCGGTTCGGTTCTCCGTTCTTTTTTGTTGTCTGCGACTGACACCGAAACTCACAGCCTTATTACCCTGCACTCCACTCCTAACTTTAATAATGCACTTCTTCCTATTCTGAAACAGTTCGGCTCCCGGATCTCAAAGTAAATGAGATACGTGTCGGCAGAGTGAGTCAAGACCTCCGTCACCACTCACCAAGTATATTTTCTAGTCATGCATGAGAAATAACTTCTTACTTCTTTGCGCTCTGACGAGGCTCTGTAGTATGTAGCTACACAATCACCTGCTTTACCTCCACTCACTCATTGACACTTTCGACGTTTCCTTCGGATTTCCAAGTTAGTCTGGCTTCGACAGCATGGCTAGGAGCGATCTCATAGGAGACTTGATTTGATGGTTGAAACTCGTTTGGATGACCTTGATCCCATGGCTGATTGTATCCCATGGTATGTTGTTATCTAACCACTTGCCATATTTCATTTGCCAGTGATTACAGGTATTATGATCATTATAAGGAGATTTAATAGTTTATAGCGCGTCTCGATTTTCAGTGATGACTAGCCTTGTGAGGAACGTCATCGTCCCTGCAGACTACCAAACTGCTACACAACAGAAACAAGTCTGCCCGATCTGCACAGCACTTTTCAAAAACCTCATTTTTCACCCTCATCTGATGAACAAAATCTTCAAGATATAGGGGAAAGCTGTTATCTCGTACGTCACGTAGCTGATTACAACTGAGTTCAATACTGAGGGAAATTAAGTGTTAGAAAGTGAAGTGCCTGTACTGCCCACCACAGTGATATCCACCATTAGGTTCACTGAAATGATACTGGACCAGTCGTCCCAGGCTCACGATAGTGTCAAACTTGACGGTCCTGCACGCCCCAGGGGAGCGAACACGCTAGTGGTGGATTTGAAAGGCACAAAGATGCCGACGGAGTTGAAATTTTTATTAAGGTTATGAATCTGATGATTACCTCCGTCTGTCAGCAGATGCCGAACGCTAGAATCCTACCTTCTCCTGGGGACCTACATAGTACTTGCTCCATGTAGTGTGCACTGTGCTCGGTAAGCTGAGTTGTTGATGAAGTTCGTAATGTTGATATATTGGTATAACGTGAAGTAGCAACTGACTCATTCACCAAGCTATCGGGGTATTATGATTGACCTTCGACTTCAAGTTGTTAATTAGTAAGATTCATGCCTGCACCCGATTACGAATAACTCTAGCAGTATGTACCTAATATCAGCTCATCAGGCAGTGATGCAATAACCGATACCGGGCCTAAATTTCTGCTCGTCTCGTATATAAACCCGAGCATCCCTGTTAAAGTGCCATCACTCAAATCATTATGTCCGAACAGCTGACTTTGTACTTACACAAGGTGGGGAACGATGGAGAGTGAAGTGCAGAACTTTTCTGACCCACGACTCTGCAGGTCTCACCCTATAGCCAAAAGGTGAAATAACTGTTGACATCACCTCACAAGTGTCTGACGCAAATTGACAGATCCAACTGGCTCTTGCTGAAGCCAATGCACCCTACAAAGCCTACCAAGTCGATCTCCGTAATAAACCAGAGTGGTTCACCAGTAAAGTGAACCCTGTCGGCCAGGTATGGGAGATGATTTTCTATATCCATTGCAGACTTGGGACAAGCGTACCATTATAACTATAGGTGCCCGTTTTGACATATGGGGGACCCAATGTCAACCCGGATGATCCTTCGTCCCTGTCTGCTAAAATTGCGGAATCGAATGTCATCCTTGAGTTCTTGGCGGACCTCTATCCAGATTCTGGCCTCCTGCCAAAGGATCCTGTTTTGCGCGCCAAAGTCCGTTTCTTCATCGACGCGACTATTAAACACATCGAGGGAACGTATCTTGCCTTCGTCCAAGGGAACGAGTCGTTTGACAATGTCCTGAAGGCGATTGAATTTATTCAAGAACTTCTCGAGGAGGGCAGCGATTTCGCGGTTGGAGAACATTATACTATTGCAGATGCATGTATCTCTCCACATCTCGCTAGGCTCAAGATCGTCACCGAAACTGGCATAGGTAAAGCATCCATTCGTGCACCTTTTGCGAGAAGTTGAATCTGATTAATTTGAAACAGGGAATTTCCCTGCCGGGATGGGGTATAAATTAGGCGAGGAGTTAGAAGGACTCAAATTTGCCAAATTCAGGAAATACGCTCAGCGAATGCTGGGCCGTCCAGGCTTCAAGCAAATCCATGATGAGGTGTGCATAGATCTATGCGAATGAATAGTGGCTTATTGTTTACTGCCTTTAGGAGGCTGTAATCGGATACTTCAAGAGGAGATTCACTAACCGCATACAATGAAGATATACCTGGTAGCAGACGGTTAGCTTCGCACGACAACAGTCTCTAGCTGTCGGCAGTATATCAGTGTGAATACCAAACAAATTATAGGATAAAAATGGGCAAGAAAATAAATGTAAATTTTCGACGTATCTCTACAGACACTGTGCTCAGCACGGTCGACAAGATGAATCATTTGTAAGCTTAGGCCAAAATCTGTGAACGTATGAAACACGAATGGTGAGGGTTTCAAAGCGTGGTCTTGCGGAAGCGTGAGCTCCAATTTCATTGAGGGTCTCGTTAATTGTGACGTACTTAATTGACAGCAGCTATTTCATGCTCGGCTCAGCAATTGCGAGCCACCAATTTACGATCTTTTTTTGTTGGGTAGAAAGATATAGCAACAGTCTGATCGTCTGCATCACAAGACCTGAATAATAATGGAACCAGATTTTGCTTTCTCAAGAATTCGGTAAGAGGTAACAGACATCGCTACATCGTACCCAAGCATGCTGTCAATAACTTTGAAGTAAATACACACAGTAGAACTCACATTTGACGAGTATCCGTTTGAAAGATTCGTTGTGTGGTTTACTCATGATGTAGTAGGCTCAGTGCCGGGAACTGGTCAACTGCCAAGTCCGGTGGAAGCTAAATACGATAGAAAAAACGAGCATCAAGCAGAAGGGACTTCTTGAAGTGAGATTCGATCGAGCTTGACGGGGACACGTTAAGGACGCTCAGACCTTGACCCGCTCGGAACTTTGGACACGCGGAGCGATCCGACTAGACGCGATGCTTCAAGTTTATCATCACAGATCTATATACTGCGAACAGAGACAGTGCTTACTTGTACTGCTTAGTCCACGTACATATTTGGTGCGCGTGTTCGAACGTGAATATGTGCTGACCCTTTGTCTGCCGGATATATTCACAACTGCACATGATAGTGCGGTATACTGGAACCTGTGGCTGTGGCAGACTCAGATGAATTCATTACATGACGTATCATGCTTTGCAGTAATTGAAACGTGTGACGAATTGGATATAACACTAGACCGGGTGATGATGGAAAAACCGACGTGAGATCCACGCTGCTGCAGCGTGGCACGCCCACCAAGAACCCTGTATAAGCACCTCAAACATGAGTTGCAACTTAGAGAAATACAACAACTCACTACGCACAGAAACGATATCCAAACGTATGCTTTTTGCCAACTTGTTGAACTTATTCTTACTGACCGTCTTTTTCTGACTAGGTCACACGACATGTCAGGAGTACCTGATACAGCAACAGATATTTTGGAAGGGCAGCCGGCGCCAACGCGAGCGGTGCGACAGCGCAAGAACAAAGTGTGGGCAGTGGCATTCTTCAAAGACGGTCGACGGGTCGTCACTGGTTCGCATGATAAAACCCTGCGGATTTTAGACGTGCGACAAACAGGAAAAATGGTTGGAGATCCATTCAAGGGGCACACGAATCGGGTGCGATCAGTCGCCATATCTCCAGACGACGGGCGAATTGCAAGCGGTGGGGACGATGCCACCGTCATCATCTGGGACACCGAGAGCAAGCAGATGGTATTCGATCCGCTCGTGAAGCATACAGAGAAAGTGAATTCTGTGTGCTTCTCCCCGGATGGAAGGAAAGTCGCGAGCGGTTCGCATGATTCGACAGTTGTTATATGGGATGCGGAGACTGGCGCAGTCCTTGCAATACTCGACGTTACTAGTCAACATCGTCGTAAAACAGTACACGTGTGGAGTGTGTCATTCAGCCCGGATGGATTAAAATTAGCATCCGGATCATCTGACCATACCATCCGGGTGTGGCGCACCGTTAACGCCGAATGTCTACTCAAGATCACCGCTGGCCAATGGTCAGTCCGGAGTGTTGTGTGGTCGCCCGACGGCAACCAGCTTGTCTCTGGATCGTCCGATAACACAGCCAATTTCTGGAATTCGTCTAATGGAGAAAAAATCGGTGAACCGTGCGTCGGTCACACTCGCTGGATCACTTGTCTTGCCATTTCTTCAGATAACTCCTTCATCGCCACGGCATCGGACGACAGCACTGTGCGGTTGTGGTGCACAAAGACACATAAGCAGATAGGACATGTACTTGAACATGCCAAAAAAGTTCACTCTGTCGCCATTTCTCCCGATGCAGAACTACTCGTGAGCGGAGCCGATGATGGGAACCTTCAGCTTTGGTCGGTTAGGGATATACTAGAGCAAGCCGAGGCGGAGGAAAGCCAAATAGAGGATGAAGAAATACGGGGAGAGCAACTTTCTCGCAGCAGTGAAACGCAGGTATGTTCTTGTTCGTTTGATTGTTCTTCCCTTTTATTCATCTACAACTTTTTTTTGCGTGCCGACTTACAGAGTAGTCGCAACAGCGACAATGAGCATACAGGAGATAACGGTGATCACAACGATATAGATCAGGACAATACAAGTGACTCCTCTGGCAGTGACGACCAAGACTCATTATTCGACGTGAGCTATTTATTTGTCGTTATCTACTTCTGACCAAATTTGAACTTATTTCAAATGTAGACCTTCGCTATAAAGACGACGGTTCGCAATTCTGGAGATCTTCATATCATCGAAGACCTCTTGACCCATGAGATTGATTTTGACGAAGATGACAACAGACGTGACACGTACGCTAATCGTTCAATCGTAAGGGCACGGAAGTCCAAGTGGGGCGATGCGCTTCAAGATGCAGTCAAGGTCAGACATTCTACCTCTTATGATGCGACAGGTAACTCAGTTTAGTTGCATAGTCCATTGCTATCCAGCCCTCGTTATTGGGCTACATCTCCAAGGGCATTGCCCTCTGCGGCAACAAGCAGCTCTGGGACGCGATGGAAGCTTTTGACTTCGCTTTTGCATTTGCCAATAGTGATCCGAACATCATCACTCTTTTACTATTGATCAAGGTACTGTCGTCACTATTTCTAACAGTCAGTTTGTCACACCGAGACTTCAATGTTATTTTATCCAGGCTATTGCACTTTTTGATGCCGGTCGTCATGATGAGGCAGTCCGGCGAGTTCAAGACCTTACCACTGCTTCTAAACACTCAGATCCAACTCTGTGCAGTGTTGTGAATGTGAGCCTTGTATCAAACCTCAAAGTTTTCTCACTCTCGACCAAACTCCCAGTCGTACCTACGTATGCAGCTCGCGACAATTGCTTTCCGGGATGGGCGGTACAACGAAGCCGCCGATCAACTCGACCGTAGTATTCACAGTACTACTAACTTGTTCTCAAGCAGAGCACTTTTTCAGCCTAGACTAAGAATATTCACGGTGGTGCGCCACGAAGTCACAGCATATTTTCACTAACTGATGATATGCCGAAGCTCTTCGGCTGGGACTTGGATTCCTCATGGCAAACCATTAACCAAATACGGTGCGAAGCATGCCTGCGCGCCGATCGAGTGATCGAAGCTATCGAATCCCACCAATACATGATGTCGACGATCGACGAGGATGTAAAGGATAACGACCTCGAATGGTCTACTGGTGAGTGCTTCTGTGTCCAAAGACGATTTGAACATCGATGCTTGCCCTGGTGTTGTTTAGCCTTCACGAAGGATTGCACTGCACGCTGTGTCGCAAGGGGAGACGAGGCTGTTGCTGCGAAAAATTATGATTCGGCTATTGAACTATATTCAGCAGGGATCGAGCTGGACTCTTCGTGCGAGTTACTCTTTGTGCACCGCAGTAAAGCAAATTTGGAACGCAACCTCTTCGTAGCGGCTCTTCATGATGCGAACAGGGTGAGGATGATAGTTATCATTTCTCTAGCAGTTGTCCTCATTTTACTAATTGCATAGGTCATTACACTTAATCCTTCTTCTTACCTAGGGTACCAATTAAAGAGTGCAGCACTTCACGGCGCTGTGCGCTGTAATGAGGCGGGAGAGGCCTTCGAAATCATATTCTCCAAGTGGGATGATACCCCAGATGCACAGATACGTCGTAAGCCCCGAAGAAATCATTTGTGAACTCGAAGATGACCTTTCTTTAGAGTTGCAGCACTGTGCCAGTATGTCAGACACAGATGATGATATTCGACGAGTCATGTACGCTCAACTAGAAAGTACCCCTCTTCGTTTCCTGATTCCCGACCCTCCTCCGTTATCTGTTTTTGTCGATGCTTCTACTTCATTTGGTATCGGTTTCCTCGCTGATTCCCGATGGCTTGCTTGGAAATTGTTGGACGGCTGGAGGACAGATGGTCGAGACATCGGGTGGGCAGAAATGGTAGCGATCGACCTCGGTCTTCGCGCCCTTGTCCGCTCGGGTCTCCGTGATGTACACGTACTGTTCCGTTCTGACCACCAGGGTGGTATTAAAGCCCTTCAGGCTGGTCGCTCTCGCAACGTTGTCCAGAATGACATTCTGCAACGTCTCTCCTCCTTTGCTCTCAAATATGGCATCCGGATCTCTGTTGAATGGGTGAGGTCTTGCGATAACCTCGCAGATGGCATCTCTCGCGGCGTTTTCCCCCCTTCCCACTCTCGTTTCAGCTCTCCTCCTCCCTTGCCTGCTTACCTCAAACCCTTTGTCCGCTTAGTGTAGTTTAATGGTTCCCCGCAAGGTCCCTGCTGTTTCATGTACTTGATGCGGCCGGTCCGAGAACATCAACAACTTTCGTGAGGGATAAATTTGTACGCTGACCTGTCTTGCGATTCCTCAACTCCATAAAAATATGATAGTGATATTATATACCGCGACTTGTTACTGTAACATATATATGCAATACATATCGTGTCACTAACAGAGGAGTACTATTGTCTGACAGGATGATGGAGCACCTCCCCATGAACAGTAACCTCCCTTGCGACTGAAAACAACGGCTCGATGACATCCATGTCAATTTCGCTCAACGGTATGGTCGTCTGAAAGTCTACCACCTGTACGTCGCAAAATGCAGTTTCCAGCGCTTCCATAATACAGGAAACTTCAGATTCTTCTGGATCTGCCACAAACGTCAATTTGCGCAACGTGGGAAGACAAAGTTCGCTAAATATTTTGAGAACTTCGCGTTGTTGAAAAGGATCCGAGGGAATGGGGAAAGTGATCGATTCGAGGCATGGGTGGGTGGTTAAATCATGTGGATGGCCAATATCCGATATGATTACGTCCACCTTGATAGACTCCAGACGAGGGAACATGAAGAACGTGGAGCGTATGATACGGGCAGAAGCATTTTGGATCCAGAGGTGACGTACGTTGTCACAGGTGGGTATATGTCTGAATCGCATGGTAAGAGACCAGCGATAAGTGATATGCAGATGAGTGAGGTTTGGTGCATTGAAACTGCTAAGTTCTGGCCAGCAACACTGCAAAGATCTCAATTGGGGTGTATCGAAGTCACGATTCCATTCGTCTGCGGATACGAGAGCTACACTTCCCCAACGCTTGCTCTCAGCAAGAAGGACTCCGAGCAGTTGGGAATTTGCTTGTGAGGATTCGTGGCTCGACTGTCGCGTGCAGCGGCGTGTGACGCATACGGGGAGATCTCCGGATACGATGCGGAGGGTGAGGGGCTGATTGCCAGAGCGTGCAAGCCACGACTGGAGGAAAGATGGAAGAAACGGTGTCAACGGTTCGACTCGTCCCGGAAGGGAGACCTGTATGCGCGACCAGACCTCTGTGGTTGAATATGCAACTCTTCGCCAAAAACGGCACACATGGGTGAAGACTATGGGAGGGCTCCCAACATTGGGGGAGATGGTAGTATCTTCGTAGGAAAAGACACTAGGATAGTCTGGAACGTCATTGACGATAAGTAAGAATACCTGCTGTAAAAGTTCCACTGGTAGTATATGAATGTGGGCAGCTGGGCAGTTCACGTTGGCAGGAGAGTATTCGTGTAAATGAGTGAAACTGACGTCGATCATTCAGGTGAAACTGGACTGGGAGTTATGAAATTTGTCCAGCCTTTTTTATGTGATTTTTAACGAACACGTGCCTGTAAGAGGAGCTCACAGGAATTCTCCCGAATACGTCAACCCTGTAATGAACAGGGTTGACAATCAATCTGCATCAGAAAATTGCAGTACGCGATGACGGCGGCCAACTAGCAGTTTCACGGCAGTTATGCACTTTGCAGAAAAAATTTCCTTTTCCGAAGCCGTAATAGGGTTAGGGTCAAACTCGCGGTATATTATCATGATCACCTTCGTTTTGCACTAGACACAGTGCAAGGTCTCTCCATGAAGTTGGTGGTTGGATGTTCCATTGCATCTGTTTTATGCAACCTAGTATTCGTGATGAACGGAACTTCCGTCTCAAGTGCAGCCTTTGATCGGTGCCTTTACAGAACCCTGTGTCTTACGAGCTTCTGTCATTTTGGTGCATTTTGCTTGCACAGCATGACAACTAACCTTGCTCCGCGATAAATCAATAGTTCGCTGAGCAATATTATTTAGTAGGGAGTTCGGCTCCGCTCTCTGCACTGCTCAATTGAAGGGGAGTACTCTGTTTGCTAATTTCAACACCAATCTCGAATCACGCGAGGTAGCAATGGATCTACTTCTTGACGAATCCAATGGTATTAAAGGGACAGGAAGAAATGTGGAGGCACCAGTGGAGAGGGGAAGTGGCGAGCCAAGGCAAGCCCCAAGAAAGGTGCATATTATTCCTCCACCAATTGTTCTAAGCTCATATAAACTCACGCATCTATGACTTGGACAGACCTCAAAAATCTAGGCATTCAAGTTTCCAGGCGAAGTTTGGCTTTCTTTCCTGAAGCCATCCATGAATTATTGTCTACTAAAATCGAAGTGTCGAAAATGAGCTTACCTCTCTTCATATCCGAATCAAGGATATCTTTCACTACATCAACATAAGGCTGAGTGCAGCCCTGATAAGTTAGGTCGTTACTGATTATTCGGAAAAGAACCAAGGTGAAAAAATCATTGATCCTATTCTTATGTCAATTGCCAAAATTACCACCAAACGTGACAGTGGTGGCAACCACAACAGGCTATGATATTGCTCCCATTCAGAAGAAGGTTACGATGTGGTCATGTTTCCTCAAATAACGCTGCCAATATCACCTCCGTTCCGCCATCCCAAGTCAACGTACGAGGTATTGCTCAAGTTGATGCAAATCTCCAACGTTCGTTTCTTATGTGTTGCACAGTGGCTCATATTTACTCGGTGTCCATTATAGCGAGATTGCTCGAAACGCATGTTTGTCAGGTAGCTGCAACCGTAACAACGAATCAAATCTTCTTTATTATCCGCAGAAATCTGTGGGATCGTGGACCGGAGGTTGTCGGTTGAGCGTTGGCGTTGATGGAACTTTCAAAGTGTGAGTTTTTATAATATGAGATTGCACTGCTTACTACGCACTTCAGGAAAGATACGGTTCGCTTCTGTGTGACGGACGGACTCGCATGGGAATTTGTAATTGTCACCAAGGATGTTAAGGGTGAATACACACACTATGCATCAGACAGTTGCCGATACAATGGGTCAGCAAGGATGTCGATAACTTTTTACTTAACTACTCACATGGTCTGTTTGATAGCTTGCGCCAACCAAGATATCTTCACCCCAAGGATTGTACCATCTCTACAAATACCCGAACCTAAATTTGCCGTACTACTTGCCAACTTGTCATCATCTTCATTCTAACGAAATCAAGGTCTCAGAAAGTCACTGAAAAGGGAGTCTAGTTACTTGGAAAAATTTCCACCGATGTAACTGTAGATACAACCTGAGGGTCGCAAAACGAATGCAATACAGGGTCACAGCGTGAACAGCTCCCGCTTCCAGGTGCGATATAGATATATCAGCCTTCAGCGTGATAGTACCATGAAACAGTACTTGGTAGCGAATATGATGACTTAGCGGCGTTAAGCCCATCAAGTACTCGCTGAGTCATCATAGCGGTGTAAGTATACAGGCATGTGCACGTTGACACCGCCCTCATAGACATGTGGTAGACAAACTTTGTTACGAACTAGGTATGCTTGTCGTCCATCCTGCAAGTTGTTGTGACGTCTGCCTCGATCCCTATTCTATCTCTTCAGAACCCGCTAATTCTCCACATGCAATCGCTTGTGGTCACATCTTCTGTCTCACGTGCGTTCATACTCCCGGCCAGCTTGCGGCCACCAATATTCATGTCTCTCCTCTCATATCCGACTCTTCAATCCCAGGTGCCTTCGCTCCTTATTACCAAGTGCATGCCCACTTTGCCGAAAACCTTTCCAGTCAGATCGTGTCAAGAAACTTCACCTTGCGAATCCACCCGAACTAGATAATGCTGAACAGAATGCTATCGATGCTCATGCCAGTCTCCTCCTCCAGCGGATAGCTCTGGTCTCAGGCGAAGATACCCCTGAGGCAGATGTCGTTGAAGTAGTCACCGAAGTGCAGGAATGGCTGCAGTCTCAACCGGATGACCCTAATTCTGTAAGTCCCGCGTATAGCGGCCCTTAGTGCCAATTCGATTCTTTCCCAATTTCTCACTTGCGAATTTTTTCAGCATATGGCTCTTCGAGCTGCCGTGACTTCCCTTCAGCGATATAAAGCTCTTCAAGATCAGAGTGAGCGTGAAAAAGCAGAATATCGTCGTCTGCGAAGCCAACTTCGGAACAACAAGCGAAATGCAGACCACGACTCCAAAACATCTCGTGCAGTTGAAGAAAGTCTGCTTTTAAGGATTCAAGAAATAGAGAATGAACATGCTCTGTGAGTCACCAATCGTAAGTTAGCGAATATTTTCCTAAATAACTTCTCTATGTAGAGAGGTGATCATTTGTTTCAACGGCATTTACATCGGACTTACCTGACGTCCTCGTAGCTGTCCCAATTACATTCTGAGCTGGAAAACCTTAGAAATCCGAAACCCCGATATAGTAGCAACACCAGCAATCCCCTCCCTCCGCCTCCAGAGCCCTTGCCAATCGATCGATTTCCGACCTTTGCAAGGCCTGGCGGAGGTCTCGACCCTCTCCTAGGCGGCGCTGTTCCATACCCCGCACCACCTTCACGGGATAACAACACACATGTCAATGGCGATGCCCACGCCTCAGGAACTAAGGGGACAAGCTCATCCCACAAGCATCCCCCAAAGCCCCTATCTATATCCAATACCAGACCTCCCGAGGTCCCTCGGGTAGAGGAACACTGGACAGACAACACGCGACGACCCCATGCATCATCCATACACAGCCGCGCACGTGAGTCTCAGCCGAAAATAAATATCACGACCCGCGGAGCACACATCCCTCCCAGTACTATCCGTGCAAACCCTTCTCCTACCTGGGCAGCACGCCCCCTCGTTATCGAGGATCGGCGGTCCGATGACGAGAGAGAGCTAAGACGCAAAGAGAGGAGCAATATTAGTGTCAGTGTGGATGCAGTGAATGATCCATCTACGCGGCTAGCCTCTGCCGCAGCTTACGTCTCAGGCTATGGCTCAGGGTACGAATCCGGCTACCAACTAAGCAGTGCTCCGTACATATCGTCGACTGGTGGCAACGAAAGGGCATTTCCGTTGTTAGAGACGCAATCACCAGAACAAGTCACCGATGTTCTGGGCTTTGCCGGCTCTTCGGGAGACGATCATACGACGCCTATGCCTCGGGTACGACCCGCTCTCAGGCGGGCTGCGACTGAGACGACTCGAACGGATAATGTCCCTAGAGGTTATCCAGATTTACATTCATTTGGTTCGCCACCAGCTGAGAATGGTATGCGACGTCGAGCGACGGTGCAGAACGTTGGTCAGGCAGTCCGAGCGGAGAATGATTCCAGAGATCTTTCAGATGTACCTTTACTTGGTACGCCGCCGCCTGATAATGGTGTGGGACGTCGAGCGGCGGTGCAGAGTGTTGGCCAGGTTCTTGGTTTCGATGTTAGCTCATCGATGTCGAATGGGAATGTAGCGGCAGGATTGGCGCGTTTGAATGACAGTGCAGCTGGCTCTGCCCGTCTTAACGGCGGCGCACCATCCCGTCCCACCGACACACAAATTCGCATGCCCAGACCCCGAGCACTTATCCCTCCCCTAGATCCGACCCCAGACGTAGAAAGCCCAAGAAGTGCCACCACGTGGGGAACCATGTCCACCTCACGAGCAGGCAGTATGGATCACCTTGGCCTCTTGGGTCTGCACAACGGGGGCGTGCGTGGGCAGGGGAGCGTTACCGGCGAGTCTATAATAGGTCGCCTAGAACCAGACGAAGAAACAACAGATGAAGACGGTGAAGATATCAGCGTAACACCCATCATACCTGTGCCTAATGCTGGACAAGATGCATTGGGTCTTATTCTTGAAGATGGAGGGGATGCGGATTATGCGGTGCGGGATGAGGAGTGGAGGTATCGTGCACAGTCCTCGTATGCTGCGAGTCGTACTTCTTTTCCACCAAGTTCCACCCCACACGCACCAAACCCTACTTCTCACCCTCCCAATCACACCTCTCGCCCAAATCGTGTCCCCCATGTCCAATCCTCTCGCACCCAGCGTACTTATCATCGTCGACAAACATCACAACCAAGGGGATACGAGGAAGGGACAATAACGCGCGTTCCCAGCGGCAGTTCTTCATATACGAATAGCAACGCGCTATCGCTCCATTTTGATGCCTCGGTTTCAATGCACGATCACGCCGCGCGTCCTTTGACAGGCGCAGGGGGTGGTTCTTTTACAAGTACCACGCATGGTCCGTCTACAAACACCGGACAAGGTTCTTTCACAAGTGGGGGGCATGGTCCTTTAGGGAATACCAATGGCCCACAGATCGTCGCTCCTACCCCAGTCGTTGGCGGGCCTAATATCGTGCATATGTGGGCTAATCGTACATGATGATGTATTCGTGTGGTTCTTTTTATCTGGAATCTGGATTATCCTCCTTTTCCCCGTTTGTTTTTTGTCGCTGATTTTTTGTTCTCACCGCACTCATTTTACTTACCATAAACCTAAGATAGACGCTGTTTGTTGTTACCTGTCATACGTTCGTTTGTTGTGTTATCTAACTCCTTTGCTCGGGTTGTTTGTATGTCATTTAGTGTACGTCGTAATAGACATTCAACTGCCGCAATCTGCCTTGTTGTTGACTTGATGAGCGGATCGAATTGGGGTTTGATGGAATCGGTGCTATGATACTGGGGTTTGAGATCATCGATCTGCGTGACATGAGACGACAAGCTCTTTGATGCTGGTTTCCCGCTAGCCGCTGTGAGATGAATCAAGTGTATTGACATGGACATCGGACAAACAACATTACAGCGGCGATGGCCACTTGACATTGACCGGTGGGCATGAGGCTCTCTTGCTGTGCGTGTACAGTGTGCAGCAAAAGATACTGATCTGAATCTCCCCTGACATAGTGTCTGGATTACGCCCTGATGTGCCTGCGTGGAACCTTCTGTTGACGATGCAATTGATTAATATTAATTGCTGAGATAGCGGCCCTTCCATTCCCTTCTAATGGTCCTCGTACTTTATGCTGCGGATCAACCGAACTGGCGAACATCGTGTATTTGACTATGTCGTGAAAGCGCGAGGTTTCCGGTCACCGCGTGTGATGTGCGTGGCCAAGGGTGCGCGATGAACGCAGCGTAGACCGATAAGCTTATTCTCTCCACACGGGCGAAGTAGTACTAAGAAGACTGTGTTAGCGTACGTGTACGTTGCAAGTACGCCATTATCGTACATAACTGTTATCATTACGCCGTTGCCGTTGATTTCATCAGAGATGACGGGTGGAATTCGGAGTTGCGAATTTGATCGTCAGACTGTTTAAAATAGGTTTTGCGTTTAGTGGCGCGGATCTTTGATAGACGGACGGCGGTAATGCTTCATTGTTTGCTCAACTGACACGTGTGCGGTGTACAGCTAAAGACGCTGAAGCTTTAGAGGTCCTAGACGTGCACGCACGGTCTGAATCACACCACATCATGGAAAATTCCCCAGTCGCTAACATTAATCTTGACAGCGATAGCACATCTTCCAATAGTTCCCTATCTTGGGCTGTACTAACTGATTAATCTCGAAGATAATAGAAATGAAAAGATGCTATATCGGACAGCAGTGCAACCATCTGCGTCCAGACTCCAGTTGGTGCATTAACTGATATCGTCCATCGGTGCTGAATGACGTCCGTGCCGAGCTCCGAGGTTATCGCAGTGTGGATGCTTGAAATAGGTCTGGAGTTGAACTCTGGGGCTGATCCAAGTCGAGAATACGCAAAGCGATGTTGAGCCGAGAATGCAGAGCCATACCAAGAGAGAAAATGGACAATTAGACCCAGATGACCGCGATGGGCGATGTGCTTATCGATCGATATAATTCCGAAGTATGATGCAAGAGATGCATTGTCGACTCCGAAGCATTCTTGCTATCTTGAGAGCGAAGCATTGATTAAGGGGTTGCAGATGGTCCGGGAGTTTGGCACTGCACTTAGGGGAGGGAGATGGTATAAACGTGGGGCTGAACTATGCAATCTGCTGTAGTTGAGAAAGAATTCGGCAAGGTTGTGAGTGCCGAGGTGGAGCATCCCGCGCAGGATAAGAAGCCGATACAGATAAATTAGGTGTCCAAATGAAGGGCACACCGGCGAAAAAACATACTCATAAGACAAATTGGGACCGATGGGATGGCCAAGAGAAGGGTATGGTATGAGGCAACGACCCAATGTAACGGTTCGTTTCAGAATCAAGGAGATCTCCAGAAACCAGAGTAGGGAGCAATGGAGCATCACGCATTACGGTTGCTGTCAAGGGTATTAGTAGTAGGCGTCAGCAAGGTATCGTTCTCTAATGGGTAACCTCTCAGGTTGAGAAATGAAGCTGCCTTGAGGTAAAGGGGATCTAAATCCAGTATATCTTTGGCAGGAAACCTGTGGATAGTATCCACGTATAAATACGTGTAGCGCCCTCTGAAAGTTTGGCAGACGCCCATGTCGCTTCGATATCGTAACACCATGTTTGCCGTCGAGCACCCAAGTACATCACCCTTGACCTCGAGCGACACTACCGAATTGATGACAGAAACTTACCCTCCAGAATGATCTGAGATTATCGAATGTGAAATGTTCCAGCCATCCGTCGGCAACTCCCCCTGATGAATATGCCGGAATTCACGGTAATCCAGAAGGAACGTAGTGGTAATCCAGAATAACCAGAGTGCCCAAGGTCAGAACTAGCCTTGCGGGGCATGTTCAAGAGTCTGTTGTTGTACTATATCACGTGCTACAACGTTGACACGTGCTCAGTCCATATTGCACTAACGGCGAAGGTGATTCTTTTTGTTCACTGTTATCACGACTCACGAAGGAAGGAAGTCACGTATAACGAAACGACTCGAATGAAACACGTTGAGGTGTGCGTTCTTTGCCGCACCTCATGACAAAACGTTTTACCAGCGACTTATTATGCAACGCTGAAACCACGAGGACTGACTATCCGTGTCGGCCCGGTTGAGGCCATGAGATCGGCCCTGCCAAACGAACTGATTGTTCATAGACACCCCTTCTCCATGCCAGGCAGCCGAAATTGAATGTATGCGGTAAAGGGGGGTTGCTCACTGCTTTATCCATGCGCAGTTTTCCAGGAATCTAATTCTGCCGATTCGGTGCAAACTCTCGATCCCGGCAAGTGGTACTGATTCCCTTCAGCGTTCCCTGCTAAGCTTCATTAAAGGTAAGACTCGGGTCACACATGAAGTTCTTATCGTGGCCGTTCGAACTCAGATCGGAAGCTCCATCCAGGTGATTGATCATGCCAACTTAGTATGCGATCATTTCACGTACTAGGTTTGTGTCCAGGGCCTCAAGGAAGTGGCGAAGTTCTATCTCACGTCGCTTAGTTGCCTCGTGTCTTCTTATAATCTCTTCAACGTTATGAGTGTTCGCTCCTCCCCTGCACACCATTACACTATCTGCCCTGCCACGCACGTTAGGTCTGGCCCTTAAGCCTTTGCTGGCTTAAATCCCTTCCTTCCCCCATATACCCGAGTGGGTCCTTAACAAGTCCCTTCCTCCCTTCCTGCGCGCTACCTCCTCGCTAAAGTGGGCGATCGAGCTGCTGTAGGCTTCATTCGCTCCTTTCCCCGATCCTCAAGCGAGTCTCCATCATCTTTCAACCATGTTGGTACTCAACAAATCCTCTACCTGTGATGTCTGTATGGAAGGCTATACGACTGGCGGGAATTCTCCACACTCGATCTCTTGTGGGCATGTATTCTGCCAAAAGTTAGTATTCGTTTCATCGATCGTGTCTTTTCACGTAACATACCAATCCGAAGGTGTCTCGATCATCTTTTGCGCCACATATGTCCCCTTTGTCGGACTCGATTTTCCCCTCAGGAAATCCGCAGGCTTCACATTGATATGCAGTCACCTACGATTACGACCGCCTCCATAGAAGAAGTCCATGAAAACCCTGAAGCTTCTGCACCACCTCCTGATGACGAAGCTCGTACCCTTCAGAACGATATCGCGCGTGTCGTCAAAGAAGGAGCTAAACTTCCTGAACTTCGTCGGGTAATCGAGAAATGTCGAACGTACTACAAGTCACAATCAGCTGATCAGGTATGTTTTTCATGTTGTCCGGTCCCACTTACATCTGATTCTTCGTGATTAGCAGAATCCTGTGAAAGTAAGCGCCCTGCTTCTTTGGAACCTCGCCGAGTCTCAACGTCATCTCGCGGAAATGAGAAAAGACAAGGCGGTTGAGGTTGAAAAGACTCGGGTGGTGGAAATTGCTCTTGAGGAAATGAAACGGGAAAAGGTGGCTGAAGCTGAAAGGATCTGCGAGGCAAAAATTGCTCTTGAGGAAGTACGCTCGCACCTTACGGCAGACATCGTGAATTTGCAAGTGAAGTACGAGGAGCTACAACGTATTCGACAGGATGAGAAAGATACTGCTCTTGCTGTAGAGAAAAGTTTGAGGGAACACTACGATGAATTGAATGCATTTTGGAGAAGGTGAGCTCGTCGTATTCTGGTCCGTGTATTCTATGGACTTATCTGTATTATCAGCAAAGTCAGTATCTCGTAGTTTCCTGCGAGTGCTCTTTTACTGACAGCCACAGTTCGAAGCCACAATGCGTGAGAACAAGGTTCTCCGTGAGGAACTCACGCGCGCTAGGATTGCGTTTAACCCGTTACCTGATTTCCAACGGCCAGTCGAGGTCCGGTATCTTCATGCAACGGAGCCGAAGCATCCTGAGAAGTTGATCGAGGATGATCCTTTGAGCATCAAAGCACGAGCGAAGGCCAAAGCGAAAGCGAAAGCTATCGAGGAAGAGGAGTTCCACTTGTCTCCTCTCACCCAGGTGATCGGAACTTGGCCTTCTGCAATCCAGTCGTTCCGCGCTCTGGTGGACGAAGATGAGATTGACGACTTAAAGAAGACCTGTAGCAAAAAGGAATCGGAATTGAGATCTGACGCAGACGAGGATCAAACAATGGGTGATACTACGTCTCAGCTTATTCCCATTCCTCGGTCCTCGTTATCTCGTCAGTTGACCGATCCCTCCGTATCTTCGTCCGTCTCCACGGTCAACCCAGATAACTGGTCTGGGTTGTCGCGATCTCGCCCTCGTGATGACATCATCATGTCGAGTCGTGATGGATCTACTTCACGTCATCATTCCACTGAGCGTTCAATCACTTTGGTACGCAGCGGTGCTCATTCACCATCTCGCAGAATGTCTCGGGAGCAGTCCGCATCGTATATGTCCAGCCGCACTTCCTCCCCCTCACGTCGCTACTCCTCGGACCGCTTATATGGGCCTCGGATGAAAGACACTAATTCACGAGATTCATTTGATGGTGGTAGTAGGGATTACGAGATGCGCGCGGGAGATACGTACGAGCCAAAGGTGAAAGACCAAGTCGCACCGCGCCAGATCATGGCGCCCGACGACTTTCGGGACAAGGATCGCGAGCGCCTGCGCGCTCAGCTCTATGATATCCTGGACAGCCCTATGGCATCATCCTCCCTCAAGATCGCGATGTCTTATAGCGATGAGTCGCCAATGCCCCCACCATATCCACCGCCTCCATCGTCCAATACGATACCTAGGCAGACGAATTCTAATTCACGTGTGCATACACCGTTACGGAGAAACTCCACTGCAGGTCAATCGATGACTCCCGTGCCTGGTCCTGAAGAGGGATTCCCGGCTACAGTTGTGTCAAAGCCGCTGGTCCATGCTAGTAGTGTTGCAATGCAGCAGGAGAAGGAGAGGCGGGAGAGAGAAAGACAACGAGAGCAGGAACGAGAGCGCATAGAGCGTGAACGGGGCAGGGAGAGGGAGAGGGATCGCGATCGCGAGCGGGAATCAGAGTGGCAGCAGCTCAAGGATACCACCAACGTGCCACCAGATGCTTACCCTTACCATCGTGATTACCATCGCGATCGGCGTATAGGCAGGACAAAGTTGTCTAACCCGGTCACCGCTGGAGCAGACTGATGAATCTTATGACTTCCCCGATTTACTAACCAACTGTCACTTCTGGATTTTTGATTCCCCATTGCTGCCGATGGGTTCTTTTGTGGACTGTGCATGGACTTATTTATACGAGCGAGTCCGAGCGGATTCCCCGGTCACCAGTGTGTAGCTAATATTGTGTTTATAATGGTTTTTTGATGTTGTACTGACTGAGGCGTACATGCTGATACTATTGTCGCTAGTTAGTGTCTCGAGTTATGCCAAACTTGTATTGTACTTGTTATGCACATATGCAGTCGGTAGAATCTTTGCGGTAGTTCTTTCTGAAGAAGAAAAATAAACACCTTGGGTGTTTCGACTCACTATATCTAGTACTGATCCGCTTACGTTATCTTATCTACATCATCTCTAGATGTGTAAAAATCTGCTGGCAAGCAACCTTGACAAACTTTTCGGATCTGATGAAGGCGTTATAACATAGACAGTACATGTCGAGTCTAAATATAACAATAAAATCGTCTGGGGCCCATGAGTGCCGATAAATCTAGGGAGTACATATGGATATGGATATTAAGTAGTACAAGTAAATAAGCAGTCCCGACCATTGACATGTTCAAGACTGTGCGTAGCCCTACACTGTAGGCCAGCCCCACAGAACTGAACAACAACGATATACAAAAATAATAGCGCAACCAAGACGCTCAATATCAATATCTTCCACCACATCTGCCGCCTCACTGTCCTGGCACCGCGCCGGGATGCGATGGCCTGCGAGGCCATGTTGTCAGTCTTGACATGCTCAAGACTGTGCGCCACACTGCAAGCCAGCCCCACAGAACTGAGCAACAATGATATACAAAAATAATAGCGCAACAAAGACGCTCAATGCCAATATCTTTTTATTCTTCCACCACATCTGCCGCCTCACTGTCCTGGCGCCGCGCCGGAATGCGGTGGCCTGCGTGGCCATGTTGTCGGTCTTATCCACAAGAAGCTCGATACGCTCCCCACGACTGAGGATCTGTTCGACATTTTGGACCATAATGTCCTTGACCTGGTTCAGCTCCGCTTGAGCACGAGCAACTTCATCTGATGGAGGAGCAGTGTTGTACGTGTGCATGAGAGTGGCAATAGTGGGAGAGAAGGTGCCTTGAAGTCCGTATGCAGGGGTAGAGCTTAGTATAGCGGATGAGGAGGATGGGAGCTCGATAAACTTTGCGATGTGGATTAGAATAAGGGGGTAAATTGTGCTGTGGCAACGTACTTTACGCTGGAGGTCCGCTAGGAAAGCGAACGGCATCTTCCTACAGTAATATTTAACCAAAAGATATATGTGGACGTTAGAAGTCTCACCTTCCTGCAGAATCATCTGCCATGACCAGAAAAGTGAAGCCTCCCTCAGAAATGTAATGAAACAGGTATTGTTCCCACACGTATGTTAACTTGCTGTTGTTCGGCGGGATCTTGGAAAGAATTGTCTGCGTAGCTATGTATGTCACTATGTCAAGAAGCGCATTATGTCGATGAGACGGAAAACAATGCACCATGCGAGAAGTCTCGCTGCCCAGGAGCTTGGTGTTCAGCAAGAATTGTGGATCCTCTGGAAACAATGGCATTTATCTAGATTGACAGTCCTGTGTGCGTGCGTTATATGCTCATATGATTGGAACTTACCAGTGACATGTTAGAAGCTGGCCAGAGTAGGAAGATTGGACAAAAGTCAGTGACGCTCGTGTGGAGGTAGTGGTTCTGGATTAGGAAAGATCTAAAGAATGTTCCCACGAACTTGCTCTGTATTTCCTCCAGCAACGTGTCTTCAGTCTTCAAAGTTCACCATCAACAGCATGGTGCGTAATAGCAACTAGCTGTGTTATTTCGACACTCACCTATCACTCACTTAGTCTGATTCAGAAAGCTCCAGCCACGCCGTTAGCCCAAAGGTCGGTACCGTTGCAAGACCGCCAGGTGCACAGGTTCGGTATGTCACATAGTCTGTTTGTGGTTTGCACGCTTTTACTGAAACTTGCCAAAGGCGGAGGGCTGCAAACACGCAGGTAAAACCAAATTCAACGCGTGCAGCAGGAGCTGGCGGCTCTTCGGGGACAATGCTGAAACTTTACACTGACGACTCACCAGGGCTGCGAGTGTACGTGTCATGTTGCCATAAATGTAATATTCAATTGAGCTGATTTTGTTCCCGTGTCAGAGACCCATATGTCGTCCTCATTCTCTCGTTGGCGTTCATTGGATCTATCTTCTTTTTACATATTTCCGCCAAAATAATCCGGTCTTTCACCAAATGATAGCCTTGTAATGAACTCTTTTATGCACTCTTGACTATATTCCTCGTTGTGACACACGTGCACTCAACGCCTGCGTCGTATGACATGCTATATGACAACTTAACGCACAGTGGAGCGCTGTGTACTCCCTCGTCATCCAATCGCCTGGATTCTCTTGGCGAGATTTTATTGCTTTCCACTACCTGCTGACTAGTTTGATATTCCGAAAAAAAAATATCGTACAGTGAGGTGCTGTATATCCTCGTCATTCAATTGTCTGGTGGGATGGTGTGGACTGCCTTGGCGAGATCTTGTTGCTTTCCGATATCTGCCGCTTAATTCTGTATTCTGAAGAAGTTGCAGAGCGGGAGACGTGCCTTGGTTGAGTTGACTAGGACTAAGACTCAAGAGGACTTTAGGCTTGGTTGCCAATGCCGAGATCTCGAGGTGTCGTATCGCGCACTTGATGTTGTGCATCACGCACTTGCTGTATCGGACACTTTACTAAAGTTCCTTTCGAAGTATCATATGTACCTGTCTAATACAAGAACTATGATACATGTCTATTGTATGAAGGAATAGTGCGGATTAGACCCAGCTGGTGGCCTGAGCCACAGCACAAACTTCATACTACTGTCCAAGTCATTCTACTGTGGCTCAGGCCACCAGCTGGGTCTAATCTGCACTATTCCTTCATACAATAGACATGTATCATAGTTCTTGTATTAATGTGAATTCTAATTCTTCACGCAGAGTTGTTAGCGCTGCTGGTGAGAGAATGGGTTGAAGTGTATTGTCGTAAAACTTGATTTTTTTGCCTTTCTTAACCATCATATCAGCAATTAGATAAAGATATGATGGTCAAGGAAGGCAAAAAAATCAAGTTTTACGACAACCCATTCTCTAAGAAGCTGCAAGAAACAATGGTTAATTACAGACCTTGGTCCAAATGAATGGTGCTACGTTTGGACAAAGATTATGCATCACAGAGAGCAGGACTTCAAGTGTAAGAAGGGAAGGAGGGTGAGGGTATGACTTGGAGTCTTTCGGACTTTAAGTCCTGTGACATTGTTCAAAATGTCAGATCGACTGAAGAACAGAAGTTAGTAGTGCGGTCACGGTCCGACACACTAGCCAAAAACAGCCCAGATAGTTCCATCAGCAGCGCGAGCGCCAATCGCCGACTCGGTTGACACCTGTTTCAGCTCTCCTTCCTAAGGATCCGCACGGGTAAATGTATATCAAACGTTAGAAATAGAAATAGGCAAAACATACCTGCAATGTGCACAAATGGGCACATGCGTCATCAATGAGTAAACGAGCATGAACGAAAAAGCATAAATGACCGTGAATTATCACGAGATGGACAATTAATAGGAAGCAGCAATGGCCGCAATATCGCTGGTGAACATATTATGGTCCTGGGGTATCACTATGTCACACGCAGAGAGAGCAAATATTCAAGAGGCCAATGTATTGGACAGGAAATACAAAGAGTGTGTAGCGTGAAGAGTTGATCTACTAAGCGAAGGCACAATTGCTTCCAACCCCAATAGAAGGTCTTCCGAACAAAAAAATCAGTGCATACCTGCGCAGTGTGAGCAGTGAGAGGGCGAGAGTAGCGAGCGAGCGGCAAGCAAGAACAGCGAGCGGGTGAGCGTAGCAAGCAAGAGCAATGAGTGGGAGAGAGAGCAATGAGTGGGAGAGTGAGCAACGAGTGGGAGAGTGAGAGCAACGAGTGGGAGCAGCGAGCGAGAAAGTGAGAGCAACAGATTGTTGCGGATGGCGCTGTTCACATCCTGCCGGATACTGCGAAGATTGGTAGAAAGCTGGCAGAAAAGCGTCGCAAAATATCAAGTCGTGCAACGTTTGGTATGCTCGCGCGAGAACAGAATGTTCCCACTAGCCGCTTTTCAACATTTGTCTCTTCAGTCACTTTAGACTATCTCACCCTTTCAGCTACTGTAAACGCAATGACAGACTTTCCAACGCCAGCCGGGCTATGCAGCAAAATATGGTGATTCATCTGTGTCGTCCAGGAAGCTGTGAATGTGTTTAAGGAGATCCACCCGAGTCCCTTGCAAACATTTCAGTTGGGGGTGACGCTCGCAGGAGTTATATTGAGCACCTCTGACAACGACCTCGGACAGCCTCGCCCAAGTTTCTTCAAGCACTGTCAAAGAGGTTAGAGCGCATACAAGAGATAGAAGATGGAAGTACTAACATTGATCGTCACTCATTGACGAAGGTTGTGCAAAAGCTCTAACTAGGTTCAAGGGTGTGGTTAGAAATAAACTAGGCAATAGTTTGAAGGGACAACGTATGAAGATTTGAATCAAAGCTTCTAAGTTGTAACAAGGCTTGGTCGCGGAATGACCCAGGTCGATTGATTGAGAGTGCAAAGCGTGAAGATGGGATGGATGTTTCAATCTATCCTGCTATGGAGAGCTTCTTGCATTGTTATGAAATGCGGTTGAAGGACAAGTAGGCACTCACCGACCAGTGCTAGCAGGAGAATCCAACACAAGGCTGCTGTGCGACTACACTACTACAGAGCCTGACAGAACGATTGAATGCAGTGAACTAGAGATGTGCGTTGTTATGTAATCCCATGAATTTTAGTAGATAAATACATTATGTGGCTCAGGTGAATAAATGAGCAACTGAAAAGCATGGGAGTGTAAGCCGCCACTGAGCGAACTAGAGAATGGCATTCCACACCGTAAGCGCTAAGTCGCCGGCCTGAACCGGCGGCTTCGGCTTTAGCCAAGTGCAGATCCTCCTCCCTCAAGGCCTCACCGGTGGAGTTGCCGCATGCTCACATCATCTTTTTATGTTTGGTATTTTCCTGTAATATCCCCCACAGCTCTATTTAATTTGCGCAACATGGGAAGACAAAGTTCGCTAGATATTTTAAGAACTTCGCAAGATTCAAGAGGATGGGGACAGCAATCGATCCGAGGTAAGAGCAGGTGGCTGGATTATGTAGATACGGTTAATATCCGATAAAGTGTTGATGGACTCCATACAAGGGAATATGAGGAAAGTGGAGCGTATGATGTGGGCAGAAGCATTCTGGACCCAGAGATGACACACGTTGTCACAGAATCATATGGTAAGAGACCAGCAATAAGTGATATGTAGATGAGTGAGGCTTTAAGGTTTGGTAGATGTGTCGAAATCACGATTCCAGTCGTCTGCGGACACCAGAGCCACAGTTCCCTGACGCTCAGTACTCAGCAAGAAGACTTCCGACCAGTTGAGAACCTGCCTGTGAAGGTTCGTGACACAACTATCGCATGCAGCAGCATGTGGTGCATACGGGGAACTCCAGATACGATGTGGAGGATGAGGTCACGAGTGGAGCAAAGATGGAAGAAACGATGTCAATGATTCGACTCGCCCCGGAAGACCTGCATGCACGACCAGACTGCTGTCGTTGAATGTAAAATGACTCGCCAAAGCACGCATGAGTGAAGACTACTAGGGGAGGCTGCCAACATTGGTGGAGATAATAGCCTATTTCTAGAAGAAAGCGGCAGATAGGAGTTCAAATCTCACTCGACCTTCGCCTTCCTCGCGCATTTCCTTCGTTTGTTCACACGACTCCCAATCTCTCCCAATGCAACCATCGGCTGTCACGAGCCGAGGAAATCCTAGTAGTTCCGACTTCGAGGCAGGAAAGGGAAGGTCTTAGGTGGAAGAGGGGGCGTCATCATCCTCCATAACCAAGTATTTTTCGGTGTAGCTAATACGGCCTTTCTCTCTGCGCAGCTTTACTGTTTGAAGCCGATTGTCAATTTCCGCTTGTTTGGTGCAAAATTCGACCTTCGAATTTACTGGCTGGAAGCGTCACTCTTCTCAAGTACCTGCGTTATGAGACTGAGACCGTCGACCAAGACTAGTATCAATGTTAACTTACTGTATCTTTTGATTGGGTGGCCGAGTAGAGAGTTGCCTTTTTGTAGCTGGGATTGGATGCATGCCAGTTATCTGTCGTACATTGATTGTGAAACATCACAAAGGATCCAAATCAGTACCCATAGACAAGGTAAGTATGCGAAAGTATATGCTCGGGAATTTGTGAAGTGCAGGAACGGAAGCATCGAACAGACAATACTGTGAACCTGTACTGACTCAAGAAGTCGATGCACACGGTAGTATAGGATGATGTCAGCCGTGTGTAAGGCTGAGGTCGAGTTCGACAGGGAATTGTTAGCGAAAACGATGGAGATAAGAGATGATAAGTGAGCGATGACAGATAGGAACGGATTGTTTGGTGGCGTGCGCAGGTCTAGGCTTTTTGTGACAGGTGAAGGAGCAGGACGTCTCAAGGGCTTTCTCTAAGGTGCTTTTGATCGGGGATCTTCTAAGGTAGAATTCGCTGTAGATGCCAGAGTGTACACGAGCTAGATATACGGAAAATGATAAGGTTTTGTCATGGTCGCGCCACAGAAAATAAAGAGGGCGTGAAGATCGAGTGCGCAGTTTTGTTTTTTGACAGTGGCGAGGAAAATAGTGTGTCAGTAACGAGGGAGAAGGACTGAATGTAGACAAGGATAACGGTTTATAGTAACAGGAACTGAGAGCATGTGGGGTGAAGACGGCAGTGAAGTAATAAGGTAAGAGAAAGGATGTATCCGCGTAACTCGGGTGCGAAAGGTAAACCCGTGAGTCACGTGGACGGTCTTGAACGCCGCCTGAAGCGTTTAAGGTTTTCCTTGGTCTGGGCGTAGAGGATACACAATCCTTACACGTGCGAATGTCTGCTATACTTAGTCTTGAGCACAAATTTGATCTATGGACTAGTGGAAAAAATGGCAGCAGCACAAGCAATAGATCAGATTTTCTCTCTTGTTTGAGCCATGCCATAGCGCTTTGATGACTCAGTTACTAGTGTCATTCAATTTAAAGGGGATCAGAACTACGCCCCTGTCTACTAATCTACACACCAATCTCGCATTATAGCAATGGCTCTATTTTTTGACGGATCAAATGGTATCAAATGGTAAGTAGGAGATGTGGAGGCACCAGTGAAGAAGGAAGGTGGCGAGCCCAGGCAAGCCCCAAGAAAGGTGCATATTATCTCCCTCCATGAACTGTTCTAAGCTCATATAAACTTAATAGTCCATTGATTTCGCATCCATGAGTTGGACAGACCTCAAAAATCTAGGCATTTATATGGGAAGATTGTGTTTCTATCCTCAAGCCATCTACGAATTATTGTCCACTAAAGATCAAAGTATCGAAAATGAGCTTACCTCTCTTCATAACCAAATCAAGGATATCTTTCGCTACATCAACGTAAGAGTGAGTGCAATCCTGATTATTTAGGGAGCTACTGATTATTCGGAAAAGAAGCAAGGTAAAAAAATCATCGATCCTATTCTTATGTCAGTTGCCAAAATTACCGCCAAATGTTACGGTGGTAGCAACCACAAGAGGCTATGGTGTTGTTCCCATTCGGAAGAAGGTTATGATGTGGTTATACTTCCTCATATGCCGCTGCCAACATCGCCTCCTTTCGGCCATCCCAAGTCGGTGTACGAGTTATTGCTGACTGGAGATGTTGAATGTATTGTTCAAGTTGATGCAGATGACAAAAGTTCGTTTCTTTTGTGTTGCAGTGACTCATATTTACTTGGTGTCTGTTATAGCGAGAGTGCTCCAAATGTATGTTCGTAAGATAACTGCAGCCATACCACATACAAACAGCCAAATCTTCTTTGTCATCCGTGCAATCAACGGAAAACTGCGAGATCATGTGCCGGAGGTTGTCGGTCAAGCGTTGGCATTGATAGAACTTTCAAAGTGAGAAATTTAATTTTTTTAATATGAGATCGCACTGCTCACTACGCACTCCAGGCGAGACACAGTCCATTTCTGTGTGACAGACGGACACACATGGCAATTTGTAATTGTCACCAAGGACGTTGAGGGTGAATACACATACTATGAATCAGACATTTACCATGTCAAAGAGAACTGGCCTTCTATTAAAGATTCAGAATCACTTCACTCGCTCCGGAAGATTGTGGAATTGGCGATACAATGGGTCAGCAAGGATGTCAATAACTTTTTGAAGAATACTCACATGGTCTGTTTGATAGCTTGCGCCAACCAAGATATATTCACCCCAAGGATTGTACCATCTACACAATGCACAGACTACAGATTACGAGTCAAGCTTGGACGTACCACTGGCCAATCACAATTCCTAAGAAAATTCCGGTCTCAAGAGAGTCACTGGAAAAGAATTCAAGTCACTTGAGCAGTTTCAAGTTCCACTGATGTAACTGCAGATACAACCTGAAGGTCGCAAAATGAATGAAATGTAGCGTAAATGGGACCCGTTTTTAGGTGCGATATATCAATGGCATCAGCCTTCGACGTGATAGTGTGATGAAAGAGTACCTGGTAGGCAGGATGGAGCAGCGACTCTGACTCATACTATTACTATAGCATAGACTACGATGACTCAGCAGCGTTGGGTATGTAAAGAGGCTTGCGGAATTAATTGCTGCATCATACTAAGTAGTATCACAGTAGGCACTTTCGGTTTGCATTAGTGAGTCATGACACAGTGCAAGGTTTCTCAGGCTCCATGAAGTCGGTGTTGGTTGTTTTGATGTTCCGTTGCATCTGTTTGATCCAACCTAGTTGTTTGTGATGAGCGTTTGAGCAACAACCACACAAGATTGCTGGTGAATTCATCTTTGATTGATGCCTTCATGTATTGCGATTTTCTACCATTTCAGCGCGTTTTGCCCTATTTTTCCTGGTTGTGATTGCACAGCATGATATTTACTGCGGCTCGCCGAGCAATGTTATCTAGGCAGCTACAATGTGTAATATATGAGTATTACAAGAACAAGTGTGGGCAGGCTGGCCCAGGGCTTGAAGCCGGGCCGGAACATCACTAACTGTGCATTCGTTTTGCTCATATGTTACCGCACTAATACCCCATTTTAATGATCATTAATTTGTTCCTGTACTCTACAAGTGAGAAAAGTCTGTCTAGTGTTGTCTAAAACAATCTCAGAGTGTCAAAAAAGGCTTCACTGGCTGCTCAAAGCTTGTCCAGCCTGTTCTAATTTTTTCAGAATAGCAATAGGCTTTCGTAAATTTTCATAAAGTAATTTGAGGTAGTACAGCCCTCACTAGCCTTCTACTTAATCTGTCTGATTAAGATAACTTTCTCTACTAACTTTCTTCAACTATATCTATCTATTTTGTTCTAAGCAATAGGGGTGGGGTTTCCTGAATCTGACAAGCACATGGCAGCCTATTATGAAGTGCAAAGGTGAGTCACAAGGTTAGATCTTGTCAGGGGATCTAAAACAAACTTACATCCTCTGGTGGACCTGAATCTGATGAGGATAAAGTTACACACGAGTATGAAGGGCAGCAGGTCCCCAAGCTGTATGACTGTATTTCGCAAACATAGCCAGCAGGGATACAATCTTTCCTGCTGAAAACCGCGGGCGTGGCACTGACTGACATAAATGCCATCAGAGCAGGAATGATGGCAAGCAAGGAGAAATGCATTGGTTGCATGAGGTAATATGGAATCTGTTCGAGTACATTGTAATAACTCTCAGGTAGCAGGAATACAGCCTGCTTTTATATTCTGAAAAATCTGACTAAACATTCCGCTTGTCAGCTCTGTGACGGACAGGAGAAATGGAGACTGTCGGATAGATTCAAATTGTGTGGCCCTAAGGCGTGCTCAACTCTTGAGTTGTCAGGTCAAGAGTTGTCAAGTCCCACCGTTGGCAGAATTGTTTGCATCTAATTGTGCTGGCACAACTGGCAGAAGTGGCAGAATCTGTTATGACTGGGGTGGCGTCACCAGCGACAGTGAAAAGACACAGACGGTCTGCTGGGAAGTTCTACAATGTCCAGAAGAGGACAAGGTGAAAGTACAAGGAATGCGTTCTGAGTATGATCAAGGGTTCAGCCTCAAAGACAAGTCTAAGAGGTTCTACAAGAATAGAGACTAAGACTAAGGAGTGCTTAGACTTAGAGATGATTCAAGACGACTTAGGTTGGAGACCTAAGCGAAGGAAATTCCAGGTAAAACCCAGTAAGATTAAAGTAAAGTGTACAAGTGTAATACAACGTGCTTAAATAGGTCAATATGTGCGCACGGACCAAGAGAGACGTGAGAACATAAGTGCATATCCAAAGAAGGAAGGCAACTATAGTACAGATGCGTTTGAGCATATGAGTCAGAGTCACATTATGTAATATACAAGTAAAGGGGACAAAGAGAAAATGAATAGGGGCATGTACGACTGTAACATTACCCCCGTTTTATATGTAAAGTCACCGACTTTACTCGCTCTGGTTAGCGTAGTAAACAGGATCGTCGCTATACTCGTAGTCTTCATCAGCGAAGGACCCACTTCTCATATACGTGGCTTCTTCAGCACCGGCGCGTCGTTTAGAGTCCCTTCTCTTCTTTGCTTGACTTTGTTCATCGTCAAGCTTTCGTTCCCAAGAACGAAGTGCGTCATAGAATCTGTCATCCTTCCAAGTTAACGTAAAGGGAGGAGTCCCGACTCGTCTAGGACAATAAATGGATAGATGGGTAGGCGACCAGTATCTGCAAATCCTGCACTGGTATTCCGCACAGTTCTTCTGGTGATGCCCAAGTAGTCCACAAACGCGGCATTTCATGTTTTCATCAGGATTTGAGACTGACATATGTAATGGCGATGGTGAAATGATGGGCTTGGGGCTAGTGGATCTGGCGCGCTTCTTCCCCTTATTCCGTTTCATATGTTTTAAGGCAAGGGTGTTGTTGCGCCTGAGCTGTGCCTGCTGGGCAGAGGTGAGAGCGTATGCTGATGTTGGGAGATCAGGGGTGGTTCCTCGTTCAGCAACTGCAAGAATTTCGTCAGAAGAAGAGGGAGAGGTTATGCCAAAGTCTTTTACTAAGACTGGCAAGACGGGATCCATTGGACCAAATGATGACGGAATGGACATGGGAGGATGAATATGAAGGTCACGAAGTTGAGGACCAAGTGCTACTAATTCAGCGGTAGGAACTCCTAGTATTCTTGCTGCTTCACATTGCTCTGCTGTGCAGGGCTCATACAGCCATGCGGGGTGATCATGGGATATTATATCGAGGGGCGGTGAAGTTGGTTGTTCGATAGGGGATGGGGTTCATGGAGAGGCGAGGTCGGTTTGCATTTGCAGATCAGTAATAGCTTCCTCGACTAGGTTTCTGGCTGCTCTGGTTTCAGTGACAGATTGTTGGATTCTTTCGACAACTGCGTTGGTGAGCTGTCCGATCTCTTGGACAGCAGTACATAAGCCAGCAAGGGCATCAAGACTAGAATACATGCGCGAAGAAGAGGGTGGTGGGATAGGAAGTGGTGTATCTTCTTGCAGAGAGGGAGGTTGAGCAACACCTGCTTGATGTTCAGCCACGATGTGAATAGCTTCTTCAACATTGCTTTTAAAAGAATTGGGAAGCAACAGCATAGCGTAAGAACGAATGCGTTTTTGAAGATGAAGGAGATGATGGTGGTATGTGATTTCTGTGGTCTCATTGGCAGTGGCTTCGATGAGGGCTGCGGTGCAAATGATGTTAACGAGGAGTAAAGCGGGGAAGGCGCCTCTTTCAGTGAGGATTCTTTCGATTTCAAGAGCGTGTCCTTCGCATAGAAGGGCGCTTCAATGTAGGAAGTGTTGTCAATTTCAGTGGTAAGGGTTCCGTAGTTTTCTGCGTCGGAGTCGGAGTCATTGTTAGCAACAGTGACGGGGGTGATGTATGCAGTGGGGAAAGACATTTAGAGTGGTTTTAGTTGATCAAGTGCTGGTGCGATTTGATTGACTGAAGAATAATCAGAGGGAGTGTTGCTTCTTATAAGCATTCAGGATTCGAGCGGAATTCTTCAAGTTCTTTTCTGGAAGCCATTCGTTATCTCCCGATGAGTATCCTTTCCAGGAAACAAGGTAGCATCGGTGAATGCTGGTTCCTTTGTGAGAAAGAATTGCTTCTACTTCATATTCTTCTTCTTCTTCGATGATGTCAGGTGGTGGTTCGGGGAAGTTCGGACCGTGTACGTCCGTTTCGCTATAGGACGATAAGATGGAAGCGTGGAACGTAGGATGAATTTTCCACTGTGGAGGGAGTTTGAGTGTGAATGTGATGGGCGATAAGACATCGATGATCGGGAAAGGTCCATATCGCTTTGGCGCAAGTTTCCTTGATGGGAGTTTGAGCCTAAGATTAGCGGCAGATAGCCAAACCTTATCTCCGATCTTCCATGGAGTGTACTTATCTCCTCGGGATCGTTCGGCCATTGTCTGCATTGCAATGTTATGGCAGGCGATTGCTTCTTCTCTTATCTTTTGCAGAGATCGTACTCGATCTTCTGCCGCAGGGACAGATGAGTCAGGGATTAGATGAGGGATGGCATGTGGTTCATATCCCATCATCAGATAGAAGGGTGATGCGTTCCTTGCACCATGTTTTCGATGGTTATGGACAAATTCGGCGATTGGTAGATGTTCTACCCAATTTTCAGGGTTGTTGCGGCAATAGATGCGTAAGTATGTTTCAAGTTCTTGATTAAGCCTTTCAGTTTGACCATCAGTCTGAGGGTGATAAGCCGTGGATGGGGCGATGACGTAGTCGAGAAGTCGGGCAAGCTCTTTAGAGAAGCGTGATAGGAATTGCGGGCCTTGATCCGAGATAATTTTGTCATGGAGTCCAAATCAGCGGTAAACGTGTTTCAAAAATAATTTGGCGATGCCTTCAGAAGTGACAGTTTTTAGGCAAGGGATAATAATTATCCCCTTTGTAAGGCCATGGTCTACCACGACCATGATACTGTCAAAGCCTCCAGACAGAGGGAGGTCAGTGATAAGATCGACAGAGACCTGAGAAAAAGGTCGAGTTGCAGATGAGGGGATCGGGGCAAGCGGAGGTCAAACAGGATGTGTATCTGCTTTCATTTGCTGACAAAGGGCGCAGCCCTCGACGTACGTATTTTCGAATATAAGAGCCCATAGCAGGCCACCAAGCTTCTCGTTTGACGAGTTCTTCAGTTTTGAATCTACCGGGATGTCCTGTGGTAGGATGATCATGATACCTTTTCAGGATATCGGGACGATGCGCTGGTGGAATGTAGGCATGATTCTTAAAATAGAGGACGTTCTCCTCAATCTTCCAGTCAGAGAGTGCCGACTTCATAGGGGGAAGACACACGCCATCAAGGGCATCGGATGCCGTTTTGAAGACAGGGTCGTCGAGGGGGTCAGAGGAGGATAACACATCCTTGAGGTCAGTGTCAATAAGACGAACGAATAGAGTGTCAGGGAGGAGAGTCTGATCTTCGTTATCGTCTTTGCCGGAGTCGTAGTTGGGCCGGCGAGATAGTGCATCAGGTACTGCCAATTTGGTACCTGCAACGTGATGCAGTTCAATGTCGTAAATTGACAAAATTAGTTGCCAACGTGCTTGGCGACGGGTAAGCTTCTGTGCACTTCTAAAGTATAGAAGGTTCTTGTGATCGGTGAATACCAGGATGGGGTGTGGGTTTCCTTCAAGATAATGACGCCATTCATTCAATGCCCGGATTATGGCAAGGAGTTCCCGATCAAAGATCTGGTAGTTGCGTTCTGCGGGGTTCAAAGACTGTGAGAGATATGCGCATGGATGATAAACACCATTCTCATCAGTCTGTAAGAGGACTCCGCCAGTTGCTACAAGCGAAGCGTCGGTAGCAATAGCAAATTGTCGGGAAGGATCAGGGTTACGGAGTACTGGTTGGGATGTGAAATGTCATTTCAGTTCTTCGAAGGTGTCCATACATTCGGGTGACCAATCAAAGACCTTATCTTTCTTTGTTAATTCGATAAGGGGTCGGGCAATGTCAGAGTAATGGGAAATGAATGTACAGTAGAAGTTGCAAAAGCCGAGGAATGACCGGACATCTTTTACAGATTTTGGAGTTGGCCATTTGGCGATTCCCTTGGTCTTGGCGTATCCATAGCAACTTGTCCAGGGGAATTATCATTCCGAGGTACTCCACTTCTTCTGCATCAAAGGTGCATTTCTCCGGTTTTAAGAATAGATGTTCTTTTCGTATCTTCATCAAAACCCGTCTTGTCCGTTCACGGTGTTCTGCCATAGTCGTGGAGAAAATCAGGATATTGTCCATGTAGATAACCATCCATCCTTCGTTAATTTCCTGTTGGGAGGTGTGATTCATGTATGCTTGGAAAGTTGCTGGGGAATTACAGAGGACAAAGAACATGACATTTGGTTCAAAGAGGCTGAATTCCGTGGTAAATGCTGCTTTCCAGCGATCATCGGGATGAATGTAAATATTATTATAACCAAACCGAATATCCATTTTCATAAAGAACTGTGCGTTGTGAAGGCGTGCGACAAGGGAAATAGGAAGTGGGAGTGGATAAGCGTTCTTGACTGTCCAATCATTGATGTAACGATAATCTTGACAGGGGTGCAATTCTCCACTCTTCTTTCCCACAAAGAAGAAGCCACTAGCTTGAGGTGACTTCGATTCTGAGATGAAGCCTTTCGCAACATTTTCATTGATGAATGTTTTGACAGCAGTGCATTCTTTTTCTGATAGCGGGTAAACCTTAGACATGCGAGGAATAAAACCGGGTTTAGTATCGATCCGATGATCAATACCAGGGCGTTCAGGAGGTAATTTGTTTAATCCATCTTTAGCAAAGACATCTGCAAAGTCATGCAAATAGTCCGGGACCAATTCTTCGAAAGATTTCTTTTTCTTCTTTTCGTCTGTCACGAATTCCTGAGCTTTATTACTGTATTTCGGAGGAGGAAGGGAGATTGTGGAGTAATTGGGGAGTTGTTCGAGTCGGGAAGTTCCATCATGTGTGAGGGGTGTATTCATGGATACTTCTTCAATGATTCTCATGCTAACTCCATCAATGTCGTATTCCACAAGGAATTCTCCATCTCCAAGCTTGTAAGAGGAAATTTCACGTACTTCTGGTGCATGCCAGACATCTTGCATAGTGTTAAATTGGTCATCATCCTCTGTCGGGATCAACGAGGGCACGGGTTCTTCGTCGTCGGGGATTTCTATCGAAGCTGAAGGAGTATGTTGAAGATTTTTCGGAGGGACATAGAACTTGGATAATTTCGGTACATTTGTATCTCGTCCAGGAATTTCTTCTTCTGCCTTTCTTTTCCCATACTTTTGTTCTTCTATTGGCCATTGCTCAATAGGTTCTGGTCCGGTCCAATACTCGGGCTCGGATTCATTCTTGCGCTTTTCTGCGCGGGGAATTGGTGATACTGCTCGCAGCAATTGTACATGGGGAGTAGGGTCTGTAGTACACAACATTTGTACTTCTGGTTCAGGATCTTTAGGAATAGGAGGGATAACGAGGGATTTCGGAAGTTGGGAGTGTTGCCATTTCTTAGGGTGGTAATGGAAGGCTGGGGGCAATCCATTCTTCTTCCGATCAATATCTATGCCGATTTCAATTTCGTCTGATTTCGTTGTTCGAGGGAGGGTTAATGTTTCAGCAGCCAATCTATACTTGGGTTCATTGCATGTAACCACAGAATCCCCAGAAGGATTTGATCTCTTCTTCCCAGTTTGGTGATATTGAATTTTCCATACATGGTTCGTTCATCAATTTTGACCACTAGGAGACAGTAGTGTGTGATTGGTCCTCCTTTGATAAGAGTTCCATCTGCCATAGTAACTTGAAATGGTGTTTTGAGTTTTTGTCATGTGATTTGATGGAGTTTCACAAACTCCTCGGAAATAAATGTTCCTGCTGCACCCGAATTGATAACAGCGGTGGTGTCGACGGATTTCGAGCGAGTACACGAGCGAAGGGTGATAGGGACACAAAGTTCTTTTCTTTCACCTACAGCACATACAAGTCTTAGTAATACATTGGGAGAAACATACGTCGAATCTTTGTTTCTCCAATTCAAAAATCCTCAACAATCCACCTCACAGTTTCTTCGCCTTTTTCTTCTTCTTTGACTTCGGTTTGTCGAAGCGGGGTTTTCTTCTTTCTGTCAGGACAGTTATGAATACGGTGTCCTGTCTTCTTGCATCCGAAGCATTGTCCCTTCTTCATGCATTCGGATCTCTCCATGTCGGAGATATGATCTACGACCATTGCATTGGAGTCACGGTTAGGTATGTAACGCGCATTTCCATAGTTCTTTTTCTTCTGTTGTGGAGCATGACGTGTTCGTATTGCTTGAAGACGATGGTGGGAGTTGTCAATGGAAATGCATTGCATTACGACCTTATGGAATACTTCTGAGACATCTCCTGGTGCGAAGAGCTTGGCAAGGATACCCACATTCAGGCCATCTTGGAAAAATTGGATCTTCATTGCATCGTCGGTGATACGGGCTTTGGCCGCAAGGGCCTCAAAGTCAGCGATGTAGGTATGAAGATCTCCGCTTACTTGTTTGAGGTCCCTGAGTTTCGTGAGTGTGGTTCCTTTGGTATCGACTGGGTCGAAGGCTTCTTTGAAGCTTTTCATAAAATCCTGCAATGTTCCATAACCAACTTTTTGTCCAGAGGTGTCGGTTGACTGAGCATGGTCAAGGAATTGTTCTTTCCATGATTTGGCATTTTTCTCACTCAGTCATGAAGGATGTTATGAAAATGATCTTCTGCTTGTCAGTAGTGTAAAGCTTTTTGTTGATGTTGAAGCATAGATTGCATGATTGGATAAATTCACGAGAATTGTTGCGATCTCCATCAAAACTGGTTGGGAGACTGATTTTGTATTCGAATTCTTTGGTGGTCGTCATAATGGTGATTTGTCTGGTGAGTTATACTTTCTCGGTGCCTACACATGCTATCTTGCTGTCCGTTAGGGCTTATCAGGGTTCAGGGTCGAAGACTGGATAGTCGACAATCAGGTAGACTTTAATCTTTTGTTACGACTGGGGTGGCATCACCAGCGACAGTGAAAAGACACAGACGGTCTGCTGGGAAGTTCTACAATGTCCAGAAGAGGACAAGGTGAAAGTACAAGGAACGCGTTCTGAGTACGATCAAGGGTTCGGCCTCAAAGACAAGTCTAAGAGGTTCTACGAGAATAGAGACTAAGACTAAGGAGTGCTTAGACTTAGAGATGATTCAAGACGACTTAGGTTGGAGACCTAAGCGAAGGAAATTCCAGGTAAAACCCAGTAAGATTAAAGTAAAGTGTACAAGTGTAATACAACGTGCTTAAATAGGTCAATATGTGTGCACGGACCAAGAGAGACGTGAGAACATAAGTGCATATCCAAAGAAGGAAGGCAACTATAGTACAGATGCGTTTGAGCATATGAGTCAGAGTCACATTATGTAATATACAAGTAAAGGGGACAAAGAGAAAATGAATAGGGGCACGTACGACTGTAACAGAATCACCACTTCTGCCACCTGGCAAATTTCTCAAAGTGCCACACAGCTATGTATATGACAATGTATGATAATCGTCACGAAGAAACACCATCAGAAGAGCATCAGCGCATCCACATCCGACTGTCCGCCGTCTTGTGAGCTGTGATCAACTACCATGATCTTGTCATCGACAGATTTCGGTAGAAGACCTTGGTCAACATGCTTCAACTTCGCAAAATTGTAAACTTGACCTTCCAACACTTCATCCAATCTGTCAATCAGTACTCGTCCCGTCACATCTTTTTCGTGTTCCAGCGGGGCAAATGCTGTGTCAATCTCATCAAGTGATGTCGATTCAGGACCTACAAGATCATCATCGACATTCATGTTTTACACTTGTGAACAAGGTGGTCTGGGAGTTGGTTGTCACGACCTTGGACGCGAAGGGCATTTGGACAGTGTTTGCAAGACCAGTAGTAGCGTCCATATTTGTTATCGACCTTCTCGCCACAATTGAAATTGTCAGTTATAAAGGATGAGATAGGGCGTCCAGTAATTGCAGTGGCAGGAGGCATTGTGTAATCGCATAAACAATTGTCTGTGATAATGTAGTACAGGCTGTACAACTGATTTTTTCTACTCTACAAGTGCAATTGCTCTGAATTGCTGGTTACTATGGCTATATAAGGTGAGGAAGTTATCAAGATATCGTTCCCAGTGATCACCTGCAGTTTGACATTAAGGGTATTCAAAGTAAAATTATGAGAACTTTGAAATGTGGGTAATGCTAGTCAGAACTTCTCGGAGCATTCGGCATCCGTATTTGGAGTCTGAATTCAAACTTTATGCAGCATGCGCAAGATGCCTGTAGAGCGTGCTCGAGTTCGTCGCTCAGAACGACTTAGAGTACGCTTTGACACTTACAATAAGCTCCCTATGGCCACCCAACCTACCCAAAAATCCATCCATGCTAGGGGAAGGAGCACTCCGACTCATGGTATGAGGGGACGAGGACAAGCTGCTAGTAGTATCACTGGAACTGATATCGACATCGTGCATGCTGGGGTTGAGTCGTCTGGAATTAAGATACGGTGGGAGACAAATGGCCAGCACACAGATGTGCTTGTGCAATTTCTATCTACTCATCCCGCTGACTGTTGCATCTTGTTCAATGAAGGAGGCAAGAGACCCAACAGCGAAGGCCGTCCATCCGGGAGCGACAAAATGAAAATTCATGCGGTGTAAAGATACAACCTAGCTTGGGCTGTAGATAAACCACTGCCTAAACTAGTATGTTAGTCTTGCACTCCGTCTAGTCTGCTTCACTTGAAAAAACAAGAGCGTTCGACCCTAAAGGGGGATGCCTATTTAGTATGGTCAAGTCCGAGTCTAACTTATTTGCGAAACAAGTGTCCGAATCAGCAGTAAGTTGCCACGGTCTGTGATGATACCGCCGGAACTAGCGTTGTGCGTTGTGGTGCTACTGTCGTCGAGATAAAGTCAGTAACAGTTGCGTCTAGCAAGCAATGTCGAGCAGTGGTCTCAGCGGTAGCGGTAAGGTTGCGAGCGGTGCAAAGAAACAGTAAAGAAGTCCGCGGTACTTTCAGCGGTAAAGTAGCGGAGCGTGAGAAGTTCAGTCAAAAGTAACAATCAAAAGTCCAGCGGTATGCCGGTGGTAATGGAGAATGAGCATGATGTTTTAACGAGCAATAAGGGAACTTTAAAGACTATGTCCACTACTGGGTTGATCCAGAGCTAGACAATAATCCTGACCTATAGTACGTGCAATGGTGTAAAATCAGGTGCTTTATCGTGTGGGGTACGCGGTGCTTATATCCTAATTTGTATGTACTCGGAATACTCTAGGCAAGATCAGTAGCGCTGGAGTGTAGTAACCGCCATAAGTAAACATAGCGCGAGGCGCTGCAGCACGAGGCAACATGTAATAATGCTTGCCATGGAATCAGTGATAACGAACAGGAAACAAACTACGCACCAAATGGAGCTATGCGGACGCAGCAAGGACATGGAAGGACATCGGTTCGTGGAACGAGGTGCAGTAGTCGGTATGGTGTGCGGTAAGCGTGGGATGCCGCCAGTACTGCTAAAGGGGTAAGAAGGCCATGGACTAGTGGTAACTCCTGTAGACGTGAGACGAGTGTCAAAATATGGGGTTTTAAGCCCAGCACCAATATGTTCATTACAGCGGGACATGGCCAAAATATCATCAGGGTTGGGTAAGCAAGCCAAAAGACGAGAAACGCACTGGCTGAGAAACTATGGCCAGTAAGTATTGATACACCTGCCAGGGTGTGGTGACCGAACAGCTACCAGGTAATTGGCTGAGCCATAGGCCATATAGGTCTGCTAACTAGCATGTTCTAATGCATCAGAAATCAGGCTAAGTAGAATAATAGATGCATCGCCTGTGACTTGTAGTTAGCAGACTTGATGCATGATTGCTACAGGGACCAGTGATAATGCAACCGTTAGTGTTATTGAGAGACTCACTGCAGATAGGATAGGTTTGCGAGAAGCTAGGTGGCATGCCTGTCTGACAAGAAATTGCGAGAACTGAATAAAATCATCAATGGCAAGATACCTGCACGCCGGCCTCGTTTCAAGCACAAGGAGATTTTAGTGGGTGGAGAGGCTTTTGATGTATACTGCAGAGATACAGCACTATACAGATCAAGATGAGACACAAAGGCTAAATATCATTGTCGATGTACGGCCCCAGTTCGATTAGGCTGTTACATATTGAATTTCCAGTTTGAGTACAGGGACGTGCATCCAGGCCCATTTCTGAGAAACTCAACCATGTGGCTCATCTTGTATCCTCGATGAAATAATCGTGACTGATCACCATGTAGACCTTGCCCAGGCTTACAAACTTGAAGCCATCAATGGGCGATATTCAATGCCCTTCGCTTCTAGAAGTTGTTTGTTAGCCCTCTGTGCCTTTTGCCCTATCGAGCAAGGTGGTGAAGTAGGGTATTTAATGGGAGATAGGTATGTCTGAAGCTAGCGCTCAACCTTCGCAGCCCTGTTTCGAAGTTCGCAGTTTGGACTTGCACAAGTTCCCTATGGGTCATTGATGTATTGTGCATTAAAGAAAATAAATCTGCATGATAATCACATAGATACAAAGGCAGTGTAACGAACATATTGGTGCTGGGCTTAAAACCCCATATTTTGACACTCGTCTCACGTCTACAGGAGTTACCACTAGTCCATGGCCTTCTTACCCCTTTAGCAGTACCGGCGGCATCCCACGCTTACCGCACACCGTACCGACTACTGCACCTCGTTCCACGAACCGATGTCCTTCCATGTCCTTGCTGCGTCCGCATAGCTCCATTTGGTGTGTAGTTTGTTTCCTGTTCGTTATCACTGATTCCATGGCAAGCATTATTACATGTTGCCTCGTGCTGCAGCGCCTCGCGCTATGTTTACTTATGGCGGTTACTACACTCCAGCGCTACTGATCTTGCCTAGAGTATTCCGAGTACATACAAATTAGGATATAAGCACCGCGTACCCCACACGATAAAGCACCTGATTTTACACCATTGCACGTACTATAGGTCAGGATTATTGTCTAGCTCTGGATCAACCCAGTAGTGGACATAGTCTTTAAAGTTCCCTTATTGCTCGTTAAAACATCATGCTCATTCTCCATTACCACCGGCATACCGCTGGACTTTTGATTGTTACTTTTGACTGAACTTCTCACGCTCCGCTACTTTACCGCTGAAAGTACCGCGGACTTCTTTACTGTTTCTTTGCACCGCTCGCAACCTTACCGCTACCGCTGAGACCACTGCTCGACATTGCTTGCTAGACGCAACTGTTACTGACTTTATCTCGACGACAGTAGCACCACAACGCACAACGCTAGTTCCGGCGGTATCATCACAGACCGTGGCAACTTACTGCTGATTCGGACACTTGTTTCGCAAATAAGTTAGACTCGGACTTGACCATACTAAATAGGCATCCCCCTTTAGGGTCGAACGCTCTTGTTTTTTCAAGTGAAGCAGACTAGACGGAGTGCAAGACTAACATACTAGTTTAGGCAGTGGTTTATCTACAGCCCAAGCTAGGTTGTATCTTTACACCACTCTCAGCCAGTCCGTTTCTCGTTTGCTGGCTCACTTACTCAACCCTGATGATGTGCTGGTCACATCCCACTGCCAGCCAGTGCATGTTCTTATCGTTTGGCTCGCTTAATACCCAACCCTAACGGCGCTCTTGTTGCATCCCGCTCTCAGAGTATGTGTTATCTTCTTTTGGTTTGCTTACCTGATGCTGACGATGCTCTGGCCGTGTCCTGCTCTCTTGCTTGCCTGATGCTGACAACTTGTCACAATCTCTCACTGTGCTTTGGCGATGGCCCATTCTCATATGGTGTGTAATGTCATCTGTTGAAATGTCTACTGTTTTTTTGACCTTGACACCGCTGGAATGAGTTTCTCTGCGATGGCCCAACCCAACCAAGTCACATTTCACCCTCACACGGTATGTGATGTTATCTCCCAGGTGAACAGCTAAATCTCATTGCCCTGCATCAGGAAATTCACACATTCCTTGACGTGCCCTTATGCGGACTTATTTACACTTAACTGCCTTGGTGAAATTGAATCTACTTGTCCAAAATTTCAACGTGAATGAATTCAGAAAAAAAAAGTTGAGATATATTAATATACATGTTTTATTGTATTTCGCACTCAAAAAATATAAGATATGCCAGGTGAATGATGTGAGAGAGAGCAAACAAGTTTTGAGATAAGTGAGTTAAGCTGATTAAGCATGTTAAGGAATGTGTGAATTTCCTGATGTGTCAGATGGTGCGTGTTTCTATACATGGCTTGTGCTCTTGAGTGACATAAACATTCTTATTGCCGATGTCCTCAACACATCACCTGTCTTCAAGTCTCACAGATCTAAGCTACAGAGGTGCGTGTTTAAACTCTTGCTGGTGGATGGCGTTAGGCGCGGTCGAGGGGGACTTTGAAGTGATTGTGGGTATCTTATTCTAAGCTACAGAGGTGCGTGTTTTGTACGTTTTATGCTGCTTCACTGCGTCAACCTGCCTCGTTTTATCCAGGCACTTCCCACTGTCATCTATATGCCATGGTCAACTGACAGATAAGCAACGATCAAAAAGAATGTGCACTCACTCTGAGATCATGGTTGAGACGTCGAAGTTTGCGCTGGGAAAATTTACGGTTCGGTTCGCGTTCGCACCAGAAAAAACCCGAACTGGACCACTGAGAACGGTTCTCAATGGTCCATTCGAAGAACCGGACCATGGTTCGGTTCTCGGTTCTTGCCCACCTTCTGAACCAGACCGAACTGGACCACGGCAGCACTAAATAGGGGCCTCTCTGAGCTCCGTGCCACTGCTCCCCAATTGATTCACTTGATTCAAGGGGAGTTCATAGTACCCTGTCTACTAATCTCAACACCAATCTCGCATTAAAGCAGGTAGCAATGGCTGATGAATCCAATGATATTAAAGGGGTGGGAAGAGATATGGAGGCACCAGTGGAGAGGGGAAGTGACGAGCCAAGGCAAGCCCCAAGAAAGGTGCATATTATTGTCCTCCACAGTGTTCTAAGCTCATATAAACTCAATAGTTCATTGATTTCGCATCCATGACCTGGACAGACCTCAAAAATATAGGCATTCAAGTTTCCAAGGGACATTTGTGTTTCTATCCTGAAGCCTTCCAAGAATTATTGTCTACTAAAGATCGAAGTATCAAAAATGAGCTTACTTCTCTTCATATCCGAATCAAGGATATCTTTCGCTACACCAACGTAAGAGTGAGTGCAGCCCTGATTATTTGGGGGGTTATTGAGTATTCGGAAAAGGACAAGGTGAAAAAATCATCGATCCTATTCTCATGTCAATTGCCAAAATTGCCGCCAAACGTCACAGTGGTAGAAACCACAACGCGCTATGGTGTTACTCCCATTCGGAAGAAGATTGCGATGTGGTCATGTTTCCTCAAATAACGCTGCCAATATCACCTCCGTTCCGCCATCCCAAGTCGACGTACGAGGTATTGCTGACTGGAGATGTTGAAGGTATTGCTCAAGTTGATGCAGATCTCCAACGTTCGTTTCTTATCTGCTGCACAGTGGCTCATATTTACTTGGTGTCTGTTACAGCGAGATTGCTCGAAACGCATGTTTGTTAGGTAGCTGCAACCGTGACAACCAGCCAAATTTTCTTTGTCATCCGTGCAATCGACTGGAATCTGCATAAGCCGGAGGTTGTCGGTCAAGCGTTGGCATTGATGGATCTTTCAAAGTGTGAAATTTTTTAATGAGATCGCACTGCTTACTACGCACTCCAGGCGAGACACAGTCCGTTTCTGTGTGACAGACGGACACACATGGCAATTTGTAATTGTCACCAAGGACGTTGAGGGTGAATACACATACTATGGATCAAACATTTTCCGCATCAAAGTGGACTGCACTTCTGTTAAAGATTCAGAAGCACTTAACTCGCTCCGGAAGATTGTGGAATTGGCGATACAATGGGTTAGCAAGGATGTCGATAACTTTTAAAAAAAAATACTCACATGGTCTGTTCGATAGCTTGCGCCAACCAAGATATCTTCACCCCAAGGATTGTACCATCTCTACAAATACCCGAACCTAAATTTGCCGTACTCCTTGGCACCTTGTAACCATCTTGCTTGATCCCTAACGAAATCAAGATCTCGGAGAGTCACTGAAAAGGGAGTCTAGTCACTTAGAAAAAGTTCCACAGATGTAACTGTAGATTCAACCTGAGGTCGCAAAACGAATGCGATACAGCGTCACAGCATAAATAGGTCCCGCTTTCAGGTGCGAATGATATATCAGCCTTCAGCGTGATACTGCGATGAGAGAGTATTTGGTAAGATGGAGAAAGAATCACCATAGTGACCAGCGGGATTAAGCACACCAAGTACTCGCTGGGGAACAATCGCGCTCTGAACGCTCGAGCGCAATGCCCACTGGCATTCTTTTACAGTTTCGAGTCGCTGCGGAGAAGGGATTTGTCAAACGTAAAAAAATACCTTCACTAACGGAATGTGCGAGAATTCTATGATTGGTTGCGTATATAGCTTGGAATTGAATTGGCGATGAACCAGCGCGGTTTCTGGATCGTCGGCATGTTCAACTGGAGGTCCGTGCATAGTAAGAGATAAGTAACTAAGGCGCCTTCTTTGGCTTAACCCTAACCCAAACGTTCGTATAATTCAATTATTTAATGCCTCGTTTGTACCGCCGTGCCCATAGCTACCAGTGTGCCAGTCAGCAAAGCTGACAATTGGGATGTTGTTGTGATTTGTTTCCGGCTACAAGGGAAGTTTGAGTTTGTCCTTCGATAAACCATTTGGTGAGCCGTTCTGCTATTGCAGTGGGACCTGGAGTCGGGCGTGAGCATCGTTATGATCATAGCAGTGTAAGTATTGCATTATTATTGCAGTGTGGCATGTGCACGTTGACATCGTCCTCATAGACATGTGGTAGACAAAATTTGTACGAACTAAGTATGCTTGTTGTCCATCCTGCAAGTTGTTGTGACGTCTGCCTCGATTCCTACTCTATCTCTTCAGAACCTGCTAATTCTCCACATGCAATCGATGGTCACATCTTCTGTCTCACGTGCGTTCATACTCACGGCCAGCTTGTAGCCACCGATATTCATCTCATATCCGACTCTTAAATCCCAGGTGCCTTCGCTCCTTATCACCAAGTGCATGTCCACTTTATCGAAAACCTTTCCAGTCTTATCGTGCCAAGAAGCTTTACCTTGCGAATCCACCCGAACTAGATAATGCTGAACGGAATGCTATCGATGCTCATGCCAGTCTCCAGCGGATAGCTCTGGTCTCGGGTGAAAACACCCCCGAGGCAGATGTTGTTGAAGTAGTTATTGAGGTGCAGGAATGGTTGCAGTCTCAGCCGGATATCCCTAATTCTGTGCGTCCTGCATCGGTCCTTGCTGCCAATTCGATTCTTTCCTAATTTCTCATATTTTTTAGCATATGGCTCTTCGAGCTGCTGTGACTTCCCTTCAGCGACATGAAGCTCTTCAAGATCAGAGCGAGCGTGAAAAAGCAGAATATCGTCGTCTGCGAAGCCAACTTCGGAACAACAAGCGAAATGCAGACCACGACTCCAAAACATCTCGGGCAGTGAAAGAAGTCTGGTTTCAAGGATTCCAGAAATAGAGAATGAACATGCTGTGTGAGTCACTAAGTTAAGGAATATTTTCCTAAATAACTTCCCTATGTAGAGAGGTGATCATTTGTTTCAACGGCATTTACATTGTACTTACCTTAGGTCCTCGTAGCGGTCCCGATTACATTCTGAGCTAGAAAACCTTAGTAATCCGCAACACCGATATAGCGACACCAGTAATCCCCTCCCCCGCCTCCAGAGCCCTATTGGTCTACCTATGGACTGGTTTTGGCCTGTTGTGCGTTTCTGGCATTTTTTTGTGGACCTTCAATCTGAGATGTCCTCAACATACCTTGCACACTACTATAGTGATGAAGAGAAGAACCTCAACATGCGTTCACTAGTGAAACATCTGTATCATAAATCATAACAGTCTCAGTGCACACTTCAAGTGCCTTGCATTCCGCCTCACTTATATCCCGCGTTCGTGTCATCACTGTCTTGTCCTATATTATGATGATACTACTTGTATAATCATCAGAGATACAATGATAGGCTGTTCCACGTATATAACGCGAAGTCAGTGGTCACAACACACAACAGCAATCTTCCCCAATCCCTGTATGCCGTGAGATCAAGTTATTTGGATGATGTCACAACCTTCAATGGTGACAATGATTCAAATGACACTCAGTCCTGTCGTATGCACTCGCGGCGAGCTCGATATTGTCGAGCCATAAGATCTGTGGAGAGACACGTGTGCAGTGTGTAGCGCAATAGTCCCGGGGCTGGGTTAATGAGCTCTCTCTCAAGGGCATGATCCTCTGCTTGCTTCGAATTCTAAGAGATGGCACAGACCTGTCGAGAACACGTATTCAGCGCGTGTAATATTGTGCAATACATCCAAGGTTGTGCGAACTAGAGATTCAGAACGAAGTGTTTGGGTCGGATTTAGAGCGTTGTCAGTAATAGCGCATCGACGATTGGCTGCTACCCGTCGGAGCTTGAAAGGCGCAGGCCGACTCCCGGCAAAGCGAGCCGTCCATTCCGAATTCACGCGACCTTGGGATCTTTCTCCCGGCCTTCCTCCACAACTCACAGTCATGCAGGTTGCAAAGACCGCCAGCGCCAGCGCGCTGCGTTCCTGCATGCGTTCGTTCACCTCGTCGCCAGCAAGATTCTATGCTACTCTTGAGAAACCTCTATACAAGGAATTCAAGATATATCGCTGGGTGAGCATAAGCATAACGTATCGAAGTATGGTGAGCTGACGATGTGCATGTTACAGAACCCAGACGAACCAGCCAAGAAACCTACTTTACAGTCCTACACCATTGATCTCAATCAAACCGGGCCAATGGTACGTTCTTGCTTGCATAATTGTCCATATGACATTTGAACTTGCCTTTTTCCTTCGTTTCCAACAGATCCTTGACGCACTCATCAAAATCAAGAATGAAGTCGACCCCACACTCACCTTCCGTCGTTCCTGCAGAGAGGGTATCTGTGGTTCTTGCGCGATGAATATCGATGGTCAAAATACCCTCGCCTGTCTCTGTCGCATAGACAGAAACCCGAGCAAGAATTCCAAGATTTATCCTCTTCCTCACAGTACGTTCCTCGCTTTGATATTTTAAATTCCCGTCGCATGACTTAATATCTTTGCTTCAGTGTATATCGTGAAAGACCTGGTTCCCGACCTGACGCTCTTCTACAAGCAGTACAAGTCCATTAAGCCCTACCTCCAGAACGATAACTTACCCGAGCAGGGCGAGTTCTTACAAACGCAGGATGACCGCAAAAAACTCGATGGTTTGTACGAGTGTATTCTATGCGCATGCTGCTCGACAAGTTGTCCGTCGTATTGGTGGAACCAGGATGAATACTTGGGTCCTGCAACATTGATGCAAGCATACCGCTGGATCGCTGACTCTCGTGTACGTGGTGTTCCTTCGTGAGATATGTCATGAAACTTTATTCGTATCTTTGATTACAGGATTCATATGGCTCCCAGAGAAAGGAGCAACTCCAGAACGAGATGAGCATGTACCGTTGCCACACGATTTTTAACTGTATGTTATTTCAGTCACTTTATGTTATGTATCTCACATATTCATTATTCACTTAAGGCGCACGTACCTGCCCCAAGGGCCTTAACCCTGCAGAAGCTATCGCGAAGATCAAGCTTGAACTTGCCGCTGACTGAAGTTCAGACAGCTGCTGGTTTTTTGTTTTTTACAGTGTATGTAGAAAGCCAATGAATATATTGATCGAGTTTAATTTCCTTTATACAAGTCTAACTGGTCGATACTTTCGAGTTTCTATGGGCGGGCTTAAGGATCTATTCCTTCCCGCGCTCCGGGCGCTCTCACCATGACGGCATGCTGAGCGATCCTTGCCTTGCATCCTAGTGCGAGCGGGCAATTAGGAGGTTTTCGCCTCTTCTCACTTGTCCGCCGTCGCACTAGGTGCGTGGTCTATCTATTTATCTTGTTACACTCCTTCTGACTTGTCCGTCGTTGTGCTAGCATTCTGGTTTTTCGTCATTATTAATAACATCATCTAAACTCATCGATGTGGCAATATGAACCGTCCCCCTCTGAAACTCTGTCTTCCATCCAAAGAGGGGAATCAACTCAAAATCACACATCGTCCTTTCAACCCAAAGTTGTCGAACGATGTCTTAAATTTATCGTTGATTTTAGAAAACATAATATCTCTAAGGTTCACGCAGTTCTCGGAGTTCAACAGGAACTTGAACAGGCATCCCACGATGAAGGATCCGTCTATGAAGCTGGGTTCGCGCATTAACTTGAAGCCCTTGACGCCTCTCGGGATGAAGAGCTTGAGAATGAGGGATGAAGTGCCAGACCGCCACGTGCGGATAGACACGAGGATTCAGAATGCTCTCAAAGCCTAAGTCCTCATGCTAGCGGCAGTAGCAGTTGAACTTTGGTGAACCCACGATGCAATGCGATCACACGCACCCATGCCTTTCTGACTAATCTTTTTTCTACCGAGAGGTTTCGTTGAATGGCACAAATGCAGTTCTATTTGAGATCTAGGCGATGAGGTACACCAGTACGGGTCAACATTGCGAGGTAATCGGGTGCGTATTCTAGTGCATTCAATGGCGCGTGTTTCGCTTCTTTCAGGCTGTCCGAACTGAAATAAGATTCTATACCTTGTGAGCGGAATCTCTTGATGTTTGTATGCGATACTTGCGAAAATCGCCTGGCGGTTTGTCCAGAATTTTGTCGTTGAATTTATTGACATAGACATCGAACGGGGGAAGGAATGCGTGCTGAAGACAGGTCTCGTCTTCGAGAACACGTGGCGGAAAGGAAGACGCCAAGCATGCTTCATGTTCGCTCAAAACAAGCCCGTAAACGACACAGCCTAATGCCCACCAATCCACGGGTGCGCCATACTTCATAGAACCAAGGTTGGTTTTGTTGTGAAAGATCTCTGGTGCCATACAGTGTATCGTTCCCACCACACTTGCCGTATACCCCCACTCTCGATCCAAGGGTCCCTTGTGTTGGTTTACATAACTCAAGCCAAAATCAGCAATCCGCACATTCTCTCGAACATCAATCAAGATGTTTTCGGATTCAATATCCCGGTGGATGATGCCTATTTCGTGGAGAGTATTGATCCTGAGGGCCTTGAAAGTCGGAGCTGTGAGGCATCGGATACCAGGAAAGACGACCACTTACTATTTGTACGGTCCATGCAAGGCAGTTGTCACACGCGTTTCACTTCTTTTAAATAGTTATTCATCAGTGTCGACGATGGGCCATTCAGAATGGGTACTCTTGTTGCATTGACCATGTAGTGATAAGATGCTCATAACAACCCCTAAACTGTGCCCGAAACCGCGTCATTTTTTCAGGTGCAGGTGGTAACTTCTTCCGCTGCTGTCTGTGCCGAAACCTATGCAAAATGCTCAATGATGACTCAGAGGACGCGAAACAGAGTCAACAATCCAACGAGTTAGAAACAAACTATCAGGCTAGTGTCGGCAACGAAGAAAACACTTTCATGTGAAAAAGAACTCACTTGAAGGTGCTTTGATAGTCTCACAGTAAGTATGTTCGTCAATTTTGGGTCGCTCAGATCTTTTCCGGCCAAATTAGATATCATAATCATTCCTGTTGAACTATGAGATAAAAAAACACACTTGAAGCTTGAGGGTGAATGCAGCATTTCAATTTGCTTGGGGTGACTATTTTGGCGGTCTGTTTTTTTACAGGCAGACATAGTGATGAACGATGAGGACTCAGGAGAGCGAGAAGAATAAACCCTGCACTCACCCACTTTGCCTTGGTTATTTCTCCTGGCACATCAACAGACCGTTCCTCCCAACAGGTTCCAAACCGCTGTTGTCGGCGCAGAGAAAGGGCCCGCAAATGCCAAATGGGTACAAATCTCACTTTTGGTGAGGGAAAGATAAATTGTCATTGTGAAGTTAACAAGCCAAGCCTCCGGCCCCAATACACCGCGACTACTGTCTATTTACAGTATACAGGGGAAAGGATGGAAGATGCGGTGGAATAAAGTCCTCGAAATGGAGACTATCGTAACGAAACAAATACATCATGATGAAAAAGGAAACGCTGGATCGATCCAATCTACATTTGAAACGTGCGATTCGTGCGAGGGAAGTAGGGGGAACCAGACTGGCGCTGCGTGAGTCTCTCGTCCGTATTGTAACTCTGGTAGTGATTCAGGAATTTTTTCACGTGCAAGCGCTGCAAAGCATTTTTAGCGCGATTGTCTCAAACAAATCATAGTCAACCTACCACGGATGTATGGATTGGAGAATTCCGATGTGCCATGTGCGAGCCAGAAAAATTCATGGTCTACGACATCAAAGAACCCATACCGCGACATCGGGATAGGTTCTAGCAACTACCGCAGTAAAGATAAATGATAGTGTCGGAAAACGAATAGTATAAAACTTACTCCTGAAATCAAATTCCCGATATTTTCAGGGAAATCTCTAAAGGCAGGGTATTCCTTGGATCTTTTGCCACTGTTGTAGCACCAAGAAACATATAATGATATGGCATCCTCTGTAGCAAATAACAGCTGACAAGATGGTATCAGTAAAATAGTAGTGAAGGAAGACGCGAAACATGCCTCGTGTTTGCTCGAAAAAAGCTCGTAAATGACACAGCCTAATGCCCACCAGTCCACGAGTGTTCCGTACTTCATAGAACCAAGGTTGATTTTGTTGTGAAGGATCTCTGGTGCCATGTAATGCGTCGTTCCCACCGCATCATCCGTATACCCCCACTGTCGCTCCAAGGGCCCCTTGTGTAAATAACTCAAGCCAAAATCAGTGATCCGCACATTCTCTCGAACATCAATCAAGATGTTGTCGGGTTTCATATCCCGGTGGATGATGCCTATCTCGTGGAGAGCATTGATCCCGAGGGCCTTGAAAGTCAGAAGGGTAAGACATTGAATACCAGGAAAGACAACCACTTACTATTTGGGCGGTCCACCTGACCGCATGTTGCGAGCAATATGTAGAATGATACGTCATGCAAGTGCGTAGGTCACCGGCCATGAGATCCTAGAGATGTTCAATGGCGTCAAATAACTTGAATGGCTCATAGGAGGAAAGAACATACCATAGCGAAACATATATAATCTTTTGTCTGAAACGACATCTGAAGTCCCATAATGAATTTGATTGCGGGGAATGGCATCGATGATACAATACGCTTGTACACTTCAAGTTCGTTAAAAACAACCCGTTCCGTAGACCTGTGCTTAAGACGATCCTTTCGAAAGACCTTCAGACAATGCAAGCGATTTGACGCTATGTCTTGAGCTCCAATTGCGGTGGCAAACCCACCCTCGGCCAAAATGCGCCAAACACGAAAGGAGCGCCAGTAGTATGGCACGGGAGAAATTTGGGACACCTCTGCCGTACCGGAGTGCGTGAAGGTATGAGTGAGGACTGGAGGGGCGGGTGATGGAGGGTCAGAAGGGTACCGAAGAGAAGGGAAGGGTGAATAAAGGTTGGCGCTAATGCTAGGAGCGGTAGACATTTGCTCGATGCGTTGGATGAAGTACTGGAATGGGGCTTCCGAAGAAGAAGAAGGAGTGATCAACTTTTGAGTGACCTTGCCTGATGGCAGGGCAATGATTAGAATGAGGAGAAAGGGGAAATGATGCGAAGGCAGCAATTCGACGAGCGTATTTAAGTTTCCTGGTAGAACCACAACTCACCTTAACTGATGAGTTGTGGACAATAATCCCATCATCAATCACAGCGGTGACTAGCATGATGGAAAAGATTGTGGAAGCGTACACTGTGGAACAATCCAAGCCTATTGCGACCACAGTAATGCATTAATTGTCGGCACGCATCCACCAGCTGCCAAGTGTCCATTACCAAAGCAGTGTGATGACGCGGAGACTTGCATGTCCGAGTCTAGAAACTCAGCTCCAACCATTCTAGTCAATTGTTACAGGTGTTTGACTTCTTCTGTATATTTATTCATCAGTGTTGCGGGCCATTCAGAACGAGTACTCTTGTCGCATTGGCCATGCAGTGATAAGATGCTCCACAACAACTCCCAAGCTGAGTCCGAAATTGCGTCATTGTATGAGGTGCAGGTCGTAACTTCTTGCGCTGTTGTCTGTGCCGGAACCTATGAAAAATGCTCAATGGTGACTCAGAGGACATGAAACAGAGTAACTAACTCAACGAATTAGACACAAACTTTCAGGGAGGCTGATGTCGGCAACGAAGAAAGGGATTTCATGTGGAAAAAAATCACCTGAAAATGCCTTCATAGTCATAGTCTGATAGTAAGGATGTTTGTCAACTTTGGGTCGCTCAGTCTTTTCCCGCTAAATTAGATTTCATCATCATTCTTGTTGATGGCACAGTGACGAGGACTCAGACGAGAAGGATAAACCCTACACTCACCCACTTTCCCTTAGTTATTTCTCCTGTCATCTTCCTCCTAACAGGTTCCAAACCGCTGTTGTCGATGCCGAAAAAGGGCTCGCAAATGGGTATCTTCGGCAGAAGCTGTATCTCATTCATTCATGCATCTTCATACACTTATCTCATGAATTTTAAGTTGATGTCCCTAGCTGTGAAGTCGGTCGCTCGTGTGCATCGATCACATTCAAGAACTAATCGAGGCGCATGCTTTGCTCATCAGCTACTGTGTGGCGCTAATAATTGCAGAGATAGTCTTCCTGTGTACACTGTCGGTTCAAGAAGGACAGGTCAGGCCACGGTTCCTTCGGGCTTGAACTATCGAGGTTTGCTCAAGATACTTAGTCCCCGCGGCAGCAGTATTGAAATTCAAAGCGTGTAAGTTTATGTCGAGCAAAAGGATCGGAGTACACCTGTACTGTAGACTGAAACATGATAATAGACGTGTTGCCCGGCAAATGCCGTCATTGAGTTTAAACTTGATCGAATTGCCTTGCAGACTCGTCTTCCCGACCATAATTTTTATCCCACCTGCCTCGACCACAGTCCTTGTCACAGTTTTCAGCAGCTGAGTATCCTGTCTGATCTTGATAAGGTCATCAAGCTTCATCGAGATGCATTACTCCTCTGGTCCATTAGTCACTCTTCTAGTCTTCTAGTCTATCCGCAAACTCGCCATCAGCGTCTGAGATGGACTCCACCAGCGGGTCATCCTGGTTGACCTTGATGAGACTGTCGAACTTAATCGGGCTGCACTACTTCTCTGCTACTTAATCATTCTCTCCGATTTGGGTCTGTCGATAATCGTGTCATCGAGCTCTGTCGTGTTGTACTCCTCTGCGTCTTGAACATTCTCTACGACCCGCGCTTCTCAGAAACATTGCAATCAGCCTACGAGACAGATTCAAAAAGCGGAGCGTCCTATCTGACCTGGATAGTTTCTGCTTATCACTCAATAATTTTTCCCTCTCTAATGACACCGGCGGAAGAGTGCAAGGGTTGATGTTTCGCCTTTGTAATACGTTCGATCAGTTCGCTGAAGGCCAGCCTCTACGAATGCAGTAACTAACCATGCAATAGGGTGGTGTTGTCTCACGAGTTAGCATACTTTCGGGCTTTTCTCAGTTTCTCCTACCTAGCATTGTTTTCCCTCCTACAGGAGGCGGCGGAAGATGGTCCAGTCATTGTTGTCAATACAAGCCGCACTGTATTGCTATGATGCCTTGGTCATCCATGATGAGGAAGATCCTATATTACACAAGTCTCGAGTTTCAGTTTCTTGCGGAGCAATTTGGCTCTTCCGATCGGCTTCACTCAGCCAAGTAGAAGCAATGAAGGATATAGTCGATAAGGACACCGTGACTGATAAAGATAAGTGGCTGGTTGTCAGGCACAAACAATACCTTTTCTGACGATTTCATCATACCAGTGATACAATCTTACTATTGGTTTTGATTTTCTGTTAAGGTCGACATAAGAAAAAGTACAAATGTCTTGGGAGATTGTTCCATGTATCATAAGTATCACTAGTGTATGAATAAAAACATGTCAGAGATATTGAAACTCGTTCTTCGAAATCTATGTAACGCAATTACAATTACAATATCTCTAGGGTCCTGACGTCCATCATGTTATCAACAGAAGTAACATCCTTCACTTGTGCGATGATATTGTGATCCGACGCGACCCTCTTATACTCCCCGCCCCGCTGCTGTGCTAAGAGAAGTGCCCCAAAAGGCTGCCCAAGGCGAACGATCAACCTCAGGTCTCGCATATAAGTTTCTGACGGAGACCCAGGCTTGAGCCCCTCGTTTACGCTCTCTCGCGTATGAGATTCTGACGGAGATCCAGGCTCACTCCAATAATCACACTCGTCTGTGGAGTCCGATGACTCAATATCACCCAAGTCAGGCAGCTCAAGGTCATCACGATTCCATGGACGAATGAGCAGGAATGTCTGTCGGGCAGACCTTGATCGTGAGAACTGAATTAGTTTATCTTTCGTGGTGATCAGCAGGTCATGAAGACCGTCTGCCTTGACTTCATAAGTGAAAGATCCGTTCCCGTCTTGACCAGGCCTCCGTCTAACGTCTATGAGATGAAACGCGATGCATGGCAGTTGCAATCTGCGGTTTGCGAAACGAGGAGGACTGAGCTTTTCAAGGAGGGCATACAGTTTCGAAGCCGACTCCATAGTTACGGTATCTTGCAGCATGGAAACCCGCTCTTGGATATCGTCTTCAGAGAGAGATGGCGGAGTGCACGGCGGAGCCTTGTACGATATAATCTCAGCTGGAAGACAGCTATTGAACTCGGATGGTTTTCCAACCCAGTCAAGAGTAGAAATATCGCCAGACTGAGCTATGATCTCCTGCAGGAGTCGTCCGAGCGCGAAATGTCTCCCCTCACCGTAGATTACAGGGAGGTGGACGCCAAAGATGCCAAACAATGAGTACGCGATGTCTTCTTGCAGTGAGGTGACACGCGTCGACGCCCAATGAAGTTTCTCTCGGGCACCTCTCGTCTCCGGGCGGAAAGCAACTAGCGCATCTGCATTTATGCCAGTTGAATGTTCTAACTCATGCATGATAATGGGAGACTCCTTGTGGTTCGGAGAATGGTCGTCGAGATACAGGGACCAATCTGCTTGGTAGAAAAGGACGACCAGAGGAGCCAAAAACTCCTGAAAAGTCCATCCTCGCGTACTCCAAATGCTCCTGGAGAGTGCGCCAGGCAGTGACGAAGGTGGAACATCCGATAGATAGACGATGGTGAGTGCTGAGTAGTAATACCAGGCGAACATGGAGTTGACTGATTGTTGGAGTTCCACATTGCTGCTCGGGTCGATACAGCAGTTATCAGCCCCCCATGCCCAGCGATACCCCGCACCGCGAGCAACTTTGCAGAACGTCTGCAGCTTTGGCACGGATCCAACTGGTTCCAATGAGTACACGTCCTTGCTGTGGACGTCGCGCAACATCGGCTCGTGTCTTTCCCATCTATGCGATAACATGGCCCAACTAAAGAACTCTGCAACCGCTTCTCTGATGGGCTCCGTTTGGAGGGACACACATGTCATCGATGATAATGATTCCTTGTACTCCATGCTTCTCATGAAGGTATTGATCTGTGCTGCTCGATCACATAACCATCCAGTGGAGGTGTCGATTAGACGAAGTGGAGCATTTTCCAATTGGGCGTGAATGACTTGTTGTATAGTTTGAGCAGCTTCGGATGAAATGATATCAACTTCAGATGAACTGGTATCAACTTCGGATGGACTGGTGTATTGCTGAGGCAGCTCTGGAAAAAAAAGTCATTTTCAATTCGGCACGTCAATTATGCGGGCTTACGGGGTGTCTGTGGGTTGGGTACATCAGCTGACTTGCATAGTATGGATCAGCATGATAACTAGAACAATGACAGTCACCCGCACCTTTTGCGCAGACTTTTTGTCTGAGAGACGCAGCCTGATTTTCGCGGAAAGCAGTATTCTCTCGATAGACCAGAGCAACACATTTTTGTCATCTGCACTGACGAGCAGCTCCATATTAGGACAAATTGCAACAAATGGAACCCAGGCGGGGTGTTTGAGTGACTGTCCTATCTGCTGGTATGTCTCTGTGCTCCATAGCCGCACTGTCTTGTCGTCCGAGGCAGTGGCAATGAAGGAGCCATCAGAAGATACGGCGAGCGAGACGATTGAGTCAGTGTGACCGGTGCAAGATTGACCGATCTGGCGTCCGTTTGACGAGTCAGAACTTGACCGTTCCGTCCCATGATGCAGAGATGAGTTTTTGGTCATCGGGCAACCACACGACACTTTGAATTGACCATCTGTGAGCGTTGAACTTAAGAAGAACCTCGGAATTTTTGACGTGCCAAACCCGGATGATGCTGTCTCTTGATCCAGTGGCTAATTGGAGACTATCTGAGCTGAATGCGACACTGCACACATGACCGCTGTGAGGAAGTGTCGCGAGGATAGCGAAAGAAACTGCGTCCCATAAAATAGCTGTTTCGTCATCAGACCCACTGGCGAATTGCTTGCCGTCGGGGGAGAAGCACACTGAGTTCACAGTGACTGTATGCTGCACCAGTGGGTCGGGAATGTACTTCTTCTCGACATCCCAGATCATGATATTCTGATCCCATCCACCGCTAATAATTCTCCTGTCGTCTAGAGATACAGCCACCGATAACACCCCATCCTTGTGCCCCTTAAATGGCCCTTTTACCAATATTCCTGTTTGCATATCCCAAATCTGCAGGACGCGGTCCGTTGAACCAGTGACGACCCTTCGACCGTCTTTGAAGAACGCAACTGCCCGCACAATGTCTGTATGTCCCGGTATCGTTCGCGATGGTGTCAGTTGCCCTGGCGTTGTCTGCACCGGCAGTGCTGGTGGCTCCCACATCAATGAGAGGTAGGCATTTCTTGCTATATCAAATAACCTTAGCATGTTGTATTAACCTAGAGAAATAAATTGAAGGTTAATATTTAAATTGGGTGTCAGTGGCTCTTTACATATTCGGTTTTTTGCCCTTGCTGTGTACTATGTAGGTGCTTGTGTGATGGTCCGCGCCACAACAATGTTGTACCTATTTATATCACTGGCTCTCTTCATGAACATGAAACTAAATATTTTATCTATTCAACTCTTCGTTCACTATCATATGAAATCCACCCCGCTTCGCCACGAAATTGGGATCCAAAAGGCCTGAATATTCAACCGTATCAGTAAACTGGTCACAGTGAGACTAGGCTCGGATATTAGTCGATATTGTGAGATTTTGTAGGCCCAATGGCAAACTAGTTCAACCACGTAATTGCCCAAGGAATTAGGCATGAGGCCCTCCATGAGTCCTCATGATCAAGAAGTCAGGGCCAGGTGCACGCAACATGACCATGACTGGATTGCGTGACCTAGTTAAACGTTACGTCGAGCCTATGCAAGACCCTGGGGAGCTCAATGCCCTCATTCAACAACCTTGGGCCTTTGTAGTCCAAACTCTAACTTATCTGAGCGCCCGTCGTTCACATGCACACCGCTCGAATCACAAACACGCTGTTGGCCCGTCACCATCACGCTCCTACCTCCACTCATTCACCCCTTCGACATCAATGCAAATGCTTCGACGCCGCCTATGAAGAACCGTCGACCTTTATCAACATACTTGTATTATTAGATCACAGCGTATCCGAATAACAACTGCCCCGCCTCATACTCCACTACTCTACAGCTCAATGCAGCAAGGTACTAAAAGTGCTCAGTTGATCCTAAGTGGGAGATCTAAAAAATGCATATGTCCCCATAGCGGATCTCGCGGACATCTACCAGAGACACTTCATAGGTAGACTCATGCTAACTTTCTGATAACGGTCCGTACCTTTGGGTACACTCTCCATAGTCTAGACTCCATTGACATCAGCTGCGTTGGCGCCAGACTGCGTGCTGACAGTTTAATCGACTTCACCAGCAGGACCATTACTAATAAGGGAACATGATATCTTGAGTGACCTATAGAAAAGGCCATTATCGCTCTGGATCTATAGGGACTTCGAAGGTGTGATGTGGCGCACGCATCGTACGGTCCAGAGGCTAATTTTAGCAATGCCCATCGGAGCACTTCCGCATCAAATAACAACTACTTGGGACGTCGAGGGCACAGGACCTTGGTGCAGCAGCATCTGCGAAATGCTGAAGGAGAATGATATTCCAAGATTGCACATTCGCGAACTGGCCGTAGAACACATGACAGCCATCGCTCTTGCTCAGTACGATCGAACCTAATAGCAAACATATGTAACGATCGCCTAATGTATTCAAATTTGGAGTGACTCCAGTGAAGAGCATTGGATCTATAGACTGTACGGATACATGATAGCACACCTTTGATCTTCTTTATCCTCTGCGATCGTCCCCTACTTGACGGACCCTAGTAACCCACGCCAGCGAGGTATGTTCCAAGACTGGTAGTTAGCAGACCTGCGTCTTGAGCTGTCTGAGGAGCAATGTATGTAACGACGAGGATAGCTTGTTTCGTTTGCACTAGTACAGCACCATCGTTCTGGTGACTGTGAGCACGCACTACAGAAAGACATCGTGGAGACCCACCTGTTTCTTGCCCTGAACCACAATAAGATCCGGATCATCTCCGTAGGTATCTGACGTTACGAAGAAGTATTTCTGACCAGCGACACGGAAACCAGAGGCCTGAAATGCAGCTTTGTTTTTGAGCCCAGCAGTGATCGCCTTTTGCTCTTCTGGAGAGATCTATGCAAAATCCCGTCAGAGCTGCACAGAGATTGCCGCTGTCAATAAGTTACCGTGATCTCTGAGGATTTAGCCCATATACCTCCAGCTTTTCCCAAGATGGCGGCCTGAGTCACTCTCTTGGTACCGACCAGGTTGGTGTCTACGTATGCTGTGGATGCATAAGACCAAGAGCTTGCCTGACGATGCAGCTCAGACTTACCTTGCCAAGACATATTATGAGATACTGAAATCGAGACGGCGGAAAGGCTCGCGAATTGAAACTGAGAGGCAAGAAAGAGTCTGGCGCAGTACGGAGATCGCCATGATATCGGCGTTGGAAAGCAGGCCGCATCAAAGTCCAGGCGGAGCTTACCTAATAAGTAAGTGGACCACCGGGCCAACCTGCGATGGACTCAGACGAGAATGAGGATATTATATTAGTACCATATACAAGCCACTAGTGGGCGGAATGCAGAGTGTAGGTACGAATTCTAGAAAGCATAAACTTGAAAAATCAACAACACAAGTACTGTATGAGTACGACGTATCGAGACCATGACATATGACATATCAAAAATGACCGACACAAGTGATGTAACCACCTACCCTAGAAGAGCCTAGATATATACCGTCTCAAATGAACATCTACATCGCACCGGGGCTCCCTTGTGATAAATTAGGATCACATTTTCTGTCTGCAGCCTCAGCCACGACCGGCCATTGGGGTCAAGGGTGAAGAAGAAACACAACAAAGGACCCTCACGGATTTCATACTGGTTCCGCCGAGCCAGTCCGCTCAGGCTGTAATTCACTATTCCAAGACGATAAGTCTCTGCCTTTGATTTGGGTCGGCGGCATGTGACTCGTACAGGGAGATCCCAAGGCTTTGACCGCCCGAAGTAGCCCGGAGTATGACCGTGAATAATGACCGACTGATTCGGGCGATCAAACACCACATCAAGAAGCGGTAACTTCATCTGCACTCCGTGTCTTGTCATTGCAAATGCATGGTCACCACGGAGACCCGGAGGTGTTTCTCCGACAATTCCTTCCACCCTCCCCATATCGAGAGTTTTATTCAGTTCTGTGGAGTCCTGCATATCAAAAGCTTCATAGCCTTTGGGCGAGCGTGGTATGGCGCTGGCATATGGAGAACTTTCTCCTGCCCATACGAAAACCTCCCAGCTCTTGCATCGTTGCAAGATGATTGCCATCAACCGAAACCAAGATCGCTCGCCCTCCCCATACGTTATTGGCATGCTGATATCAAATATGCCGATGAGGGAGTATGCCATATCCTCGACGCGCGTGGTCGTCCTTCTTGACGCCCACCTCAACCTCTGGTGAACGTTGTGAATGCCACGTGAGAATGAGATAAGATCGCGTGATTCAATCTCTGTCAAGTGGGTGATAGTAGTGAGAATATCTGATTGAGAAGGGGTGATTGGTGTAGAAAATTCGTCTTCAGATGAAGTAGCCAAGTACCTAGGGTGTTTGTCGTCAAGATTGTCGCTGAGGGGCTCCCAATTTTTCCCGTAGAACTTCATCTTCTCTGGTGCAAGGAGCTCCTGCAGTGTCCATCCTCTGGTGAACCAAGGCTCCTGCGCAAAGTCCGACACGCTGGAAGAGCATGCGAGATATGCAATGCAGATGGCAGCATTATGCTACCAGTTGAACATCGCCTGAATAGCTTCATCAAGCTCTGCGCTGCTCTCCTTATTGATGCAACAAGTGTCCGACCAAGCTAATTCACAATCGTACTCTCCTGCCTTCTCGCAAAAATTATCCAGGATTCCCTGACAAGTCTTTTTGTGACTCGGACATGTCCTGGAATGTGGGTTCTCCGGTGTCAAGCCAACGATGAGAGAGCGTCGCGAATTTGACTTTGTCCCTGAGTACTTTGTGTAAGGTTTCTTTCCTTGATGATCCTGAAAACTTCTTCAGCTCATCTTCCGTGATGGACTCGACTACAGGCTTGTACATATTGAACACCTCGTCCCGGTCCACAAGCCTCATGCCAGGTACATGGATCAAGTGAGCAGGCATGCCGCTGAATACATAGAATGAGAACGCATCCACGATGCCTTCAATGGCATGTGCTGACCGCGGCTGAATCAGTCAATTGGACTTGTACTATCCCAAATATTCAATTGACATACCGTCATTGAGCTGAGATTAAAGCGTATTGGACTAGGGATTCAGATCCACCGTAATGTTCTGCCTTGCCAAACAGGATCGTCCTGCTACAAGATGCTTTTTCCAAAAGAGTTGAAAGATTAATTAGAGGTAGGATATCGGCAAAGCAACCGCGACACGGCTCGCTACGACACGTAAATTAGGATGAGTACACCAGGGATATCGATGTTGCGGCTGAATATGAATATGATATTGAATGACTGGACTCTCCCTCTGAGATATCAGATCTGCTTATGGAGGGACTACAGTCTAGGAACGGGAAATTTGTACCAGGTGTAGAGTAACAGTCAGGAAAGTGCGCCGGTATATAAATATGGAAATTCTGTCCCAAGTAATACTGACGCGACCGTTGCGATGAACCAAAATAATGACTCAATTGCATCTAACCAGAGCGCAATTGAACCATTATTATTATTTATCATCTCCTACATGAACGAAAACGACAAGACTCTCCAAGTTACCCTCAAGTACGGTGGGGTTAAGGGTGGGCGACTGATATCTGGGATGACGAATAAAACCGAGGCCCTTCACGTTCTTCTAGCAGATCTTGATGTTCTCAGAGCCCATCGTCCAAAAGGCGAAAATGTCCGTCAGGAAGGTGCTGTGTTCTTCTTGGTATGGCTTCTCTCCACTCATACGCTAGTTAAGGTGTGTCCAAAGTATCTTTTTGCACCATGAACTGCAGTTGATCTGCTCTCAGGGCAGTTTGTACAAACGATGGGTGGCCATTTCCAAGGGGAGTTCAGAGTCGGACGCGGTTAAAAAAGAGCTCTCTATGTAAGCACCTTCACAGAAACACATGTACGCAAATAAAACTCAAGCATGACCCCATCTGTAAAGCGAATCGGTTACGGTTACAATGTGATAGCGTCCTGACTCCTCATACAGACGATATATACTGAAGGTCCATCTTAGGCTACCGTCTACGGGAACATGCGGAACAAATGTGTCACCATTGGGACCAAAACATACAATAGAGTTACCGCGGACAGAGGGAATGAGTCTGCATGCAGAAAATTTCCCATTATCTTTTACGTCAGACCGTTCTGATTTACCGAAGCCGTTCACCATGGAAGTTCAAAGGAAGAGACCTCGAAGCGATGTGGGTGCTGCGATATATCTGCCGTTCCTACAAACTAACTTTCCCAGTCCATCAATGAGCACAGTATTTTATCACCACCTTTTGGGTCAGATGGTAATAACAAGCCCTCCTCGAATCCTTTATTGAAGAGAATTCGAACCGAGCAGCACCTCCCCATTCAGAACAGTACGGCAGAAGGGAAGCATACTCTCGACGATCGTTCAACTGGAGCCTTGGAATACCAAACTACTCAAGCAGGCGACAAAATTTCTCAGTCCAGACAGTCAATATCTCGGGTACCGCTCACAGCCACCCCTCAACAGCCATTACGCACCCTTCCATATCACACCAAACCTTTTCCAGATTTACCCAGACCCCTCTTAGGATCACCTCACATGAGTTTCATCCCTACTGGCCCCCGCCCACCAGGAGATAGAGGAGATATCAACAGGCTATCGCTCGAACTATTTAAAGTCCGCAGTCAGCTGACCACCTTGAAACATTGTGAGAAAGGGATATCGGAGGAGCTTATTCGTCTTGGTGTTCCCCAGCCGAAGAGTGAAGAAACAGCACCCTCGCATGGTCTCGTATATCAGTAGTTCGGTATGCACATAGCTGACTCATCTGACTTCCTGTAGATCTGGAGGCGCGACTGATACTGCTTGAAATTGAGTTACAGCAGGAAAAGATACAACGTCTCCGTGCTGAACGTATGCTCAGTGAAGTGGAGAGGGAATGCAGGGTTCCGTTTATAGTGCCGGCATTGTTTCAGGCGTTCTGCAGAATGTCGGAGCTTGGGCACCATGAATACTCCAAGGCAAGTGCGTCGTACGATCAAGATATTTATCTAATCCATTGTAATAGTAACAAGTACTTTCTTGCATATGCGCATCTTCAGGGTCATCGCCCGGGCTCAGGTTATGTGCTCCTCAATCAGCCCTCGAAATCCTTTCTACGTCATTTTCAAATCAGCATTTCTAGTGGGTGGTAAAATGCACACAGGCATTCACCTTGGATATGATTACAAACTAATTAGGTATATTATCGGTTAGATTTTGTATATGGCCACAGCTGAGGGTGGCTAAAGGCTCCTTTCAGCTATGTTTTGAGGGACTCTAACATGAACTCGTTTCGGGTGCCTTCAGCCTCAAATATGTTTGGAGAACGTTGACACGATTTTGAGCTAAAGCGTATCAACGTCCTGCGCAGCGTTTGAGCTGATAGGCCCCGGAATTAACAAAGGAGACTCCGAAGTACGTAAATGATTTCTGGTCCGAGTGTCGTGCTCATCACACTACCATGATCATGTTGTCCAGTTTTTTCTGATAAGGAAAGCAAAAGAAATCAGTCACCATGATCAAAGCGAACAACTTCACACAGATTCTTTTGGGCAGCTGTGAGAAGGGTCGCCGGCTAGCAACCAACGGCATCTGCGGCATGCTAACAGCGAGATGCCGTTGTGCGGAAGGTGGGCCGTCTACATGAAGGCATGTGTTGGTGCAGAACGATCGTGATGGTGTGTGGTATTCGAGGGAGAGATCACATCGTCCAGGGGGGAGGAGCTCGCGAACGTGGCACAGTCTATACCAGGTCTCGAAAATATTTAATCCTTCAGGTCTTTATCTCCGGGCTCTATTAATTCGTCCCAGCTCTGAAAGTTTGTGTTGAATATTTCATGAGATCCAACATGCATTATATGACGGAATGCCTAGGCCTTCGTCAGATTGAGATGTGCACGTGATCTGTGGGATGTCGCGAAGTGCACCACAGAAACCTCACAGAAACTTTACCGCCGTAATTCAAGAATATTACGAACTACACTAGGATCTTCCGAGATAATATAGAATGGAAGTAAAAGGTATGAACAAATGCATTTGAGCATTTTCGTTTTGAATTTATAAGGCGACTCAACAGGTTCTCCCGCTCCTGTACTGGGCTTGTCATCCGCACCGACACCCCCTTCAATGGCTCCTACTACATTCGAGATCCCAACAGAAATAGCACCGGGTCCTTCTTCATCCACCTCTCCAACCGTACTCCAGAAGTGCACTCGCTGTGCCTACATGGGCCCTGTCGACTCATACCCACTCCGACGTACTGGTACAGGTCACCTCAAAGTATGCATCGGTTGTATGGACAAACAAGTAGCACGAAAGTCCGCTGCCACCATCGACCCATCTGGCTGTGGGCAGATTGCCACTGCAGCGATGAGCTTGGATGACTTCTTGAAACTCGTCACATTGAACAAAGGGCGACCATTCGACTTTGATACCATGGTGAATCTACCGGCGGGCATGTTTGCAGCTGGGGAACATTTGTATAATCGGACGAACAAGATTAGAGATTTTTTGGCAGAAGCATCAGAATATCACTGGAAGTGCGTTGTCTACGTCATACACTCGAGCAATTCTTACAAGACATCTTTCATGCAGTCAAAAGAAAACAAAGCGCGGTGGAAAGTCAACAGTCGTCACATACTTTTGTGCACAGCTTGAAGGAGAGCAATCAAAGTCGCGAAACCAAGATGCCGATCGCGCCAAGTCACGTTCTCGCATCACCCGTTATCATTGTGGAGGCTGGCTGCGTATAACAACGATGGATGATAACGAGCTCCTCCTTCGCATTCGTATGACGCATGCTGAAGCGCACCCAAGTTTCCCTGCATCATTTCGCAAATCGCAGTCGGGAGAATTTAAGATGGAGACCACACCAAAACCAGTCCCGAAACAGCCTTTGTTCACAACGGCGCCGATGGCAGTACCTGTGGGAGTTACTGAAGTGCCTCAAATAATACCGAGGGACGAGGTGGGCTCAGAAGAAGATGGCGTGGGGTCCATATTAGAGCAGCCACAGGGGAACGGAGGACCTCCAAGCATCGTACGTCAAGAAGTATTTTGGCGGGCATTTTCTAACGATTCACTTTTACTACAGCCTGAGGTTTATTTCTCGCCAGATCAGCTTTCTGGACTGAGACGAAAATTTGACGCTATGATGAGCATAGCATCTGGCCCCTGTCATCCTGACCTAGCTCACGCTCTAGGGTCTGTATTCGACCACTTGGATCGTACGGTGGGAGACATAGAGGTTGGGAGATTTGCGAAGAGGCAGAGGATTTCATAAGCTTTCTCTCGCCTGGCCAATACCAGACGATCTCATTGGAGACCTGCTTTGGGCCAATGGCCCATATGGGTCTCCGAGTCTGTCCCTTGAGGCAGAACTGAGGGTTCTTGCCGACCTGCGACGCAGCGAATGGTACGACATCACCTAATGTCAGATTAATTTGAACAACCATGGACTGCAAAATTGGGGGCATATGAATCTGGGAGGCGTTTTATTTGTCATACGTTGTGTGTGCCGCAATCCTAATCTTTCGTTGTGGGTTGTTAGTCACAAGCCATTCGTGCAGAAATCACATCAGACAAAGAGCGTTACAAGCTCCTGACCAATCCATGACCAATACATTAAACACCACGATTGTACGTCAAAGACTCTTCATAATTTTTTTTCACGAACTTCACAGCATATGCAATGTAATCTTTGCATTACGGTCGAAGAGTATGTGACTCACTTACGTATTCCACCAATTGTCATCACGCATATAGTGAGCGTGCTTGAGCAATACTGGCTTGTATTGACAATAATAACTAGACCATCTTCTGCCGCCTCCTGTAGAACAGGGGAAGTAGGAAAAGAGCCAGAAAGAATGTGAATTCGTGAGGATGTCATCCTATTGCATAGTTAGTTGCCAGATTTGCACCGGAGACTGGTCTTCAGTAGACCGATCGAACGTGTTATGAAGGCGGAAGCTCGATTGTTTGAACTCCAAGTTGGGCTGCGCCGGTGTAATTAGGCAGGGAAAATATATCGAGTGGTGAGCAGAAGCGTGCCAACTCGGTCCAGAATACCGCAAGGCCTCACCCCACAACGCATCATGACGAACAAGTCCACATAGCGCTATAAGTAGGGCAAGTCTATTTTCTGTAGTGACTGACTGTATCATACATTTACTTCGTCATTGGCTCTCTATTGCATCCATTGATTCCATACCTGTCTTGTTTACATAAACGCCGTCATTTCATGTTTCCATCATGCTGTCGCTCAAAGCTGTAGTTTATGCATCACTCTGATCCTTCTGGGCTTTTACTCGACATAAATTTACACGCTTTGAATTTCAATACTGCTGCCGCGCAGCGCAGGGACCATCTTGAATGATCAACTTCACACCTAGGGACATCAGCTTGGAATCCATGAGACAAGCATATGAAGATGAATGATATAAAGGTTCTGCCGAAGATACCCATTTGCGAGCCCTTTCTCTGCATCGTCAACAGCGGTTTGGAACTGTTGGGAGTAAAATGTTTGTTAATGACAGGAGAAATAAGGGAAAGTGGGTGAGTGTAGAGTTTGTCCTTCTCGACTGAATCCTCGTCACTGTATATGTCCGTAGAACAGGCAGACCGCCAGCATGGCGACTACCCCAAGCAAATTGACATGCAGCATTGTCGTCAAGTTTCAAGTGCGTTTTTTGATTTTATAGTTGAACAAGAATGTGGCGGGAAAAGATCTGAGCGACCCAAAGTTGACAAACATCCTTGCTATCAGACTATGACTATGAAGGCATCTTCAGGTGATTTTTTTCCACATGAAATCCCTTTCTTCGTTGCTGACATTAGCCTCCCTGAAAGTTTGTTTCTCACTCGTTGAATTATTTACACTGTTTCATGTCCTCTGAGTCACCATTGAGCATTTTTCATAGGTCCAGCACAGACAATAGCGCAAGAAGTCACGACCTGCACCTCATACAATGACGTGATTTCGGACTCAGCTTGGGGGTTGTTGTGGAGCATCTTATGCTTGCATGGCCAATGCGACAAGAGTATTCGTTCTGAATGGCCCGCAACATTGATAAATAAATATTCAGAAGAAGTCAAACACCTGTAACAATCCGCCTTGCAGCGGTCAGCACTTGACGAGAATGGTTGGAGCTGATTTTCTAGACTCGGGCATGCAAGTCTCCGCGTCATCACACTGTTTTGATATTGGACGCTTCGCAGCTGGTGAGATGTGTGCTGACAATGAATACTTTACTGTGGTCGCAATAGGCTTTGATTGTTCCGCAGTGTACGCCTCCACAATCTCTTTCATCATGCTGGTCACCGCTGTGATTGATGATGGGATTATTGTCCACAACTCATCATTTAAGGTGAGTTGTGGTTCTACCAGGAAACTTAAATACGCTCATCGAATTGCTGGCTTCACATTATTTCCCCCTTCTCCTCATTCTAATCATTGCCTTGCCATCAGGCGAGGTCACTCAAAAGTTGATCACTTCTTCATCTTCTTCGGAAGCCCCATTCTAGTACTTCATCCAACGCATCGAGCAAATGTCTACCTCTCCCACCATTAGCACCAACCTTTATTCACCTCTCCCTTCTCATCGGTACCCTTCTGACCCTTCATCACCCGCCCCTCCAGTCCTCACCCACGCCTTCACGCACCCCGGTACGGCAGAGGTATCCCAAATTCCCCCCGTGTCATCCTCCTGTGGCCCCTTTCGTGTTTTGCGGGTTTTGGCCGAGGGTGGGTTCGCCACAGCAGTGGCAGCTCAAGACATAGCGTCAAATCGCTTGCATTGCCTGAAGGTCTATCGAAAGGACCGTCTTAAGCACAGGTCTACAGAAAATGTTCTGTTGAACGAACTTGAAGTGCACAAGTATATGGCATCATCGATGTCATTTTCCTCAGCTAGATTTATCATGGAACTTCAAATGTCGTTTCAGACAAAAGATCATATATGTTTCGCTATGGTGTGTCCTTTTCCCCTATGAGCCATTTAGTTATCTGACTTCATTGGACATCTCTAGGATCTCATGGCCGGTAACCTACGTGTCTACCTGACCTATCATTCTTCATATTGCTTGGACCATGCGGTCAGGTGGACCGCCCAAATGGTAAGTGGTTGTCTTTCCTGATATTCGATGTCTCACCCCTCCGACTTTCAAGGCCGTCGGGATCAATGCTCTCCACAAAATAGGCATCATCCACCGGGATATTAAACCCGAAAATATCTTGATTGATTTTCAAGAGAATGTGCGGATCGCTGATTTTGGCTTGAGTTATGTAAACTACAAGGCTCCCTTGGAGCGACAGTGGGGGTATACGGCAGAAGTGGTGGGAACGATGCACTACATGGCACCAGAGATTCTTCACAACAAAACCGATCTTGGTACTATGAAGTACGGAGCACCCGTGGACTGGTGGGCATTAGGCTGTGTCATTTACGAGCTTTTTTCGGACAAACATGAGGCATGTTTCGCGTCTTCCTTCACCACTATCTTACTGATACCATCTTGTCAGCCACTCTTTGTTGTAGAAAATGTCATATTTCTTGGTGCTACAACAGTGGACAAACATCCAAGGAATACCCTGTCTTCAAAGATTTCCCTGAAAATATCGGAGATTTGATTTCAGGAGTAAGTTTTATACTATTCGTTTTCCGACACTATCATTTATCTTTACCGCGGTAGTTGCTAGAACCTATCCCGTCATCGCGGCACGGGTTCCATGAGGTGGCAAACCATGAATTGTTCTTGCTCGCAGATGGCACGTCGGAATTCTGCAATCCATACATTCGTGGTAGGTTGAATATGATTTGTCTGAGACAATCGTGCTAAAAATGCTTTGCAGCGATTGCACGCGAAAAACTGCCTGGATTGCTACCAGAGTTACAATATGGACAAGAGACTCACACAGCGCCAGTCTGGTTCCCCCTACTTTCCTCGGAGGAATCACGCGTTTCAAATGTGGATTGGATCCATCCAATATTTTCTTTTTCATCATGATGTCCTCCAGGTAGTATTTTTTTCGTGACGATAGTCTCCATTTCAAGCACTTTATTTCACCGCATCTTCCTTCCTTTCCCTTGCATACTGTAAATAGATAAAGTGGTCATAATGTAATTGGGGCCGCAGGCTTGGCTCGTTAACAATTCATCTTTGCCTCACCAAATCAACTTTCTAGTGAACTGTGAACCCCCATATTTATGGCAATTATTAGACATATCTAATCATCTATCTACAACGTATATAAGCACGAATAATTGCCGCATGTTGTCCATGTTTCTTTTTCGCGGCTCTTTCCGTTCATCGCATGTTGTTTGCGTGTTCATGTTTCTGTCTCCTTTTTATGCCTCCTTGCTGAACTGGCAGGCTGCGCACTGTGCGCGAGTGCATGTGGTCGTGGACGCACGGCACACTCGCTCATATGAAGTGCGGACTCTAGGGTAACGATAATGCACCTTTTAGCTTCCTCGAGATCAAAGAAAGAGCATTAAACTATATACTGATCTACATTCTTTTTTCATACTAACATTTACTCTATACATAGTTGCGGTGTGTTGTTCATCGGTTCATAGATTCACGTCCCGGATTACGTCTTGCCATTCGTCAAGATGCTTCAACATCATCATGCATTTGTTTCTAACATCCCTCTCTGCATCCTCTCCCAAGACGAGATACAACGGCCACTCCCTCCCAACTGCAACGCCTTCTCCTCTTACGACGTCTACAACCACATTCATCGCCTTCATGGGGTCCCCTGGTTGCTTGCCAGGGATAGCCTCGTACTTCACCAGCGCCTCAGCTCGTGTTTCATCATAATCAGGTATAGGATTCGTCCACGTGTTAAATTTATTGCTGTATATGTTTTCGGTGCGGAAGGCGCCAGGCTCGACGATTAGGACGCGTATGTTGAATGGTGCGAGTTCTACTGCAAGTGTTTCGCCCATTACTGCAGGATGTTTCAGTTGGTGAACGATGTACGTAACGTGTATGGGTTCAATGCGACCTACCCTGCACAGCTGCCTTTGATGAGGCATAAACACCTGCCAGCCGTAGTATTGGTCATCCACGGGAAAGCTTAAAAGGCGTAACTCACCGAGTCCCTGAAGTAGATGTTGTTCAACAACTATCAACCATAGACAAAGCTACTCACAGTGATTTCAGGCCTCCATGCGCTACGACTCCCGATAATAACCACTGTACCACTCTTTCCTGCAGAGCTCAAAGCATGTGTCACACGTAGAGCTCCGGAAACCTACTTTCACGCATATATGGTAATGCTGCATTTGTGACGTTCAGCACACCGAAGAAATTAGGGCGGAATTGTCTTATCATCATGTCCACCCTGGAACCGACAACGTGCATTAGGCGCGGGAAAAGAGCATCTCTGTGTCCTACCCGCATTCCTCGAGGATTCCCAGCAGCCCAATACCCGCATTGTTCACCAATACGTCAATCCTGCCCCATACCTTAGCCGCCTCATCTACACGTTCCTTGATGACAGTAATTCCGGATGTTACATCAAGCTCTAGGAGATGTAGGTTCGGAGATTGGGGGAAATCTTGGATCTTTTGCAAAGATCGAGCCGTCGCGACTACGCGATCACCGCGTTCTAGAACGATTGAAACTAAACGGCGACCAAAGCCTGATGATGTTCCTAAATGATCGATGTAAGTTGTTGCTATCTCTGCTTTTAATACACACCACATGAAATGAGGATACTCACCTGTGATTAGCCATACTTTAGGGTCAGACATAAGCATAACCTTGAGTCACGGTGTGCAGTCAATAAACGCTTGGTAAGACCTTGAGCCCTTATCGTACGGCCTTGGTTATCAATGCGTAGCTTGTGAACTGATTAACCCGTGAGCTTTGATTGATAATGGGAACTATATTGTACTCCTGCCAAAAATATTGCCTCCTACTGTGAGAAATTTGAGTAGCCCGCTGCAAACCCGCTGTCACAGATACATTTGGCAGGAACCATCTTCCAATGATCAAAACACAGCGAGTCCCATACTACTCTTATCAATTTCCAGTAGGCAACCCAACGTAAGATATGACAATTGATATCTTTGACATGTGGTCGAAAGACAGTACGCGAGGGCTACTTCTTGGCAGCTTTACGCTCCTTCCTCCTTCTACTGATAACCACGCCGATGCTCTGACCACCACTAACATGTTCTTCTTTCACAGGCTTCGCTGGTATGTCATCAGCCGCAACGTGTCGTTTCTTCATAGGCGGTTCTTGAGATGTTTCACCGTGGCTTTTTATGACTCGTGTCTAAATCTGAGTCAGAAATAGTGATCATAGACGGAAATCATACATACAAGCTCTGTCGGTTTTTCCTTGTTCTAGTTTGCTCTTCGCTGAACGACCTGCACATTTTCTATCGAGAATTCCACAATAAGCGTACCCTTGGGTATTTTCACCTGGCCTTCTAGCTCATCCTTCATACGCTTTAGTCTGGCTTCATCAGGATCCCCCTTTCCCTTCTCGAGCTTGATGAGATCTCCGAGCTCTTCTTTCCACCAGGTGCTCAGAAGTGGCGCAACAGCAGGGTTATTGTTGGCCCACCGAAGAACGCGTAGCGCATCCGCATGCCACGACATCTCCATCTCGATGAGTCCGTGACCTTTGCTGCGACCTTTTCCTGTGACAGGATCTACACGTTCATGTTGACGCACGATTTTGGCTTGCTTGACACTTTTAGATTTTCTTCCCTGTGATCGTTTCCGGATTCGAGCATACTGTAGAGCCCCAAATGTGCGGAATCTACATCATGAATGGTGAGCGTACCACGGGTGATGGGAGAAGGTACACGTACAGTGCCTGTAGTTCGTCTTCCGTAGCAATGAAAGGAATATTGCGAATGAAGAGTGTTGTACCTGTGTCCGTATGAGGTAGCCGAGGTTTCATGGGACGTCGATAGTGTTCAACACTTATGGCTTCTTTTTCGTCGCTGTCTTCGTCTTCGTCTTCATCCTCTTCATCGTCGTCGCTGTGCTCGTCTTCACGAAGACCCAACAGCTCCTCTTCGTCTTCAGCACCAGCTCAGCTTCACTATCTTCATCGTCGCCCATCTTGACATCACCCTCTTCGATATCAGCTGATTTGGCATCACCCTCATCGATGTCTTCAAGCTTCGCCTTTTCCTCCTGCTTGTGTACCTCCTGCTCGTGTTTATTCATCTCCTGCTTTATCACTTTTTGCTTTATCACCTCTGGCTTTTTCACCCCCACTTCTTCGCCTTTGCAACGAGCTCCTTCGAGCTTCCAAATTTCTCCTCTACAACGTGCTCCTTTGAGCTTTTAAATCTGTCCTATAACATACTTATAAAAAACCCACCCACAGATAAACGATAACAAAACCCACCATTATCTTATCCGCCCACTTCACCATCAAGTTCCTCCCGTTGATCTCAATGCCCTCCGTCGACACGGTGTCAAACGCAGTCTGCGCATCCTCCGTGATAGAAAAGATACATAACTAGAACCTTTGGATGCTCCAGATCCTTTATTGGATACAGTAAATGCGTATCGCGCAGGATCTAGGTCTGCGAATGTTGTTTGCAGGTCGGTGGATGTTACATCATACGGGAGGTTGGATACGAATATTTAGTATGGACCTGATGAGATGCAATGTTATGTTGTGTGGTTTTGGTGTTTGATATGCAGGTATTGACTTACCTGTGTGATGAGGGTCGTGCGTCTTCTTCTCTTTGCCTGCGTTTCCGGAGTGATGTCGCCATCTGGACCTGAAACTCGAGGCTTGTGTGATATCAAGCGGCACGTGGACAGGATCTTCCGCACCATGGACGATCAAGGCATCATAGCAACACTGGCTTGTATTGACGATGATGACTAGACCATCTTCTGCCGCCTTTTTTAGAACAAGGGTAGTAGGGAAAATGCCAGAAAGAATGCGAATTCGCATCCTATTGCATGGTCAGTAGTTGCCAGATTTGCACCGGAGACTGGTCCTCAGTAGCCTGAGACCGTGTTGCGAAGGCGAAAGCTCAATTGTTTGAATTCTTGAACTGCGCCGGCGTAATTAGACAGAAAAAAACATATCGAGTGGTGAGCCACGTCATGACGAACATTGGTTGTAAGCGACAATTTGATTCCTGCACAGCTTCGACAACGCTCCAAGTGATACATTTACTTCATGATCGCTGTCTTGATTACATAATAACTTTGCATAAACCATGACTGAGTCTGACAGTCCATCATGCTAAAGGTATAATTCATGCACCAAACATGCACCACTCCAATCCAAACTAGTGACTCTTCCACTCGACATAAATTTACAAACTTTAGATTTCAATATTGCTGCGGCGCAGCGCGGGGACTTGAACGACCGACTTCACACCTAGGGACATCAGCTTGAAATTCATGAGATAAGTATATGAAGATGCATGAATGAATGAGATACAGCTTCTGCCGAAGATACCCATTTGCGAGCCCCTTTTCTGCATCGACAACAGCGGTTTGGAACCTGTTAGGAGGAAGATGACAGGAGAAATAACTAAGGGAAAGTGGGTGAGTGTAGCGTTTATCCTTCTCGTCTGAGTCCTCGTCACTGTGCCATCAACAAGAATAAGGATGAAATCTTATTTAACGGGAAAAGACTGAGCGACCCAAAGTTGACAAACATCCTTACTATCAGACTATGACTATGAAGGCATTTTCAGGTGATTTTTTTCCACATGAAATCCCATTCTTCGTTGCCGACATCAGCCTCCTTGAAAGTTTGTTTCTAACTCGTTGAATTATTTACTCTTTCATGTCCTCTGAGTCACCATTGAGCATTTTTCATAGGTTCCGGCACAGACAACAGCGCAAGAAGTTACGACCTGCACCTCATACGATGACGCAATTTCGGACTCAGCTTGGGAGTTGTTGTGGAGCATCTTATCACTGCATGGCCAATGCGACAAGAGTACTCGTTCTGAATGGCCCGCAACACTGATGAATAAATATACAGAAGAAGTCAAACACCTGTAACAATTGACTAGAATGGTTGGAGCTGAGTTTCTAGACTCGGACATGCAAGTCTCCGCGTCATCACACTGCTTTGGTAATGGACACTTGGCAGCTGGTGGATGCGTGCCGACAATTAATGCATTACTGTGGTCGCAATAGGCTTGGATTGTTCCACAGTGTACGCTTCCACAATCTTTTCCATCATGCTAGTCACCGCTGTGATTGATGATGGGATTATTGTCCACAACTCATCAGTTAAGGTGAGTTGTGGCTCTACCAGGAAACTTAAATACGCTCATCGAATTGCTGGCTTCACATTATTTCCCCCTTCTCCTCATTCTAATCATTGCCCTGCCATCAGGCGAGGTCACTCAAAAGTTGATCACTCCTTCATCTTCTTCGGAAGCCCCATTCCAGCACTTCATCCAACGCATGGAGCAAATGTCTACCTTTCCTGCCGTTAGCGCCAACCTTTATTCACCTCTCCCTTCTCTTCGGTACCCTTCTGACCCTCCATCACCCGCCACTCCAGTCCTCACTCATACCTTCACGGACTCCGGTACGGCAGAGGTGTCCCAAATTCCTCCCGTGCCATACTACTGTCGCTCCTTTCGTGTTTGGGGCATTTTGGCCGAGGGTGGGTTTGCCACAGCAATTGGAGCTCAAGACGTAGCGTCAAATCGCTTGCATTGTCTGAAGGTCTTTCGAAAGGATCGCCTTAAGCACAGGTCTACAGAACGGGTTGTTTTTAACGAACTTGAAGTGTACAAGCGTATTGTATCATCGATGCCATTCCCCGCAATAAAATTCATCATGGGACTTCAGATGTCGTTTCAGACAAAAGATTATATATGTTTCGCTATGGTATGTTCTTTCCTCCTATGAGCCATTCAAGTTATTTGACGCCATCGAACATCTCTAGGATCTCATGGCCGGTGACCTACGCACTTGCATGACGTGTTATTCTACATATTGCTCGCAACATGCGGTCAGGTGGACCGCCCAAATAGTAAGTGGTTGTCTTTCCTGGTATTCAATGTCTTACCCTTCTGACTTTCAAGGCCCTCGGGATCAATGCTCTCCACGAGATAGGCATCATCCACCGGGATATTAAACCCGACAACATCTTGATTGATGTTCGAGAGAATGTGCGGATCACTGATTTTGGCTTGAGTTATTTACACAAGGGGCCCTTGGAGCGACAGTGGGGGTATACGGATGATGCGGTGGGAACGACGCATTACATGGCACCAGAGATCCTTCACAACAAAATCAACCTTGGTTCTATGAAGTACGGAACACTCGTGGACTGGTGGGCATTAGGCTGTGTCATTTACGAGCTTTTTTTGAGCAAACATGAGGCATGTTTCGCGTCTTCCTTCACTACTATTTTACTGATACCATCTTGTCAGCCGTTATTTGCTACAGAGGATGCCATATCATTATATGTTTCTTGGTGTTACAACAGTGGCAAAAGATCCAAGGAATACCCTGCCTTTAGAGATTTCCCTGAAAATATCGGGAATTTGATTTCAGGAGTAAGTTTTATACTATTCGTTTTCCGACACTATCATTTATCTTTACTGCGGTAGTTGCTAGAACCTATCCCGATGTCGCGATATGGGTTCTATGATGTCGTAGACCATGAATTTTTCTTGCTCGCACATGGCACGTCGGAATTCTCCAATCCATACATCCGTGGTAGGTTGACTATGATTTGTTTGAGACAATCGCGCTAAAAATGCTTTGCAGCGCTTGCACGTAAAAAGATCCCTGAATCACTACCAGAGTTACAATACGGACGAGAGACTCGCACAGCGCCAGTCTGGTTCCCCCTACATCCCTCGCACGAATCGCACGTTTCAAATGTAGATTGGATCGATCCAGCGTTTCCTTTTTCATCATGATGTATTTGTTTCGTTACGATAGTCTCCATTTCGAGGACTTTATTTCACCGCATCTTCCATCCTTTCCCCTGTATACTGTAAATAGACGGTAGTCGCGTTTATTGGGGCCGGAGGCTTGGCTTGTTAACTTCACAATGACAATTTATCTTTCCCTCACCAAAAGTGAGATTTATGGCTCTTTCCGTTCGTCGCGTAATGCCTCTTTGCTGAGCTAGCAGCGCACTGTGCGCGACTGCATGTGGTCGTGGACGCACGGCACACTCATATGAAGTGTGGATACTAGGGTAATGACTTGATAATGCACTTTTTAGCTTCCTCGAGATCTATGAAAAACTCAAGTGCATTAAACATATATACTGATCTACATTCTTTTTTCATAATGTTTACCCTATACATAATTGTGTGATGTTCATCGGTTCATAGGTTCACGTCCCGGATTACGTCCTGCCATTCGTCAAGATGGTTCAACATCATCGTGCATTTGTTTCTAACATCTCTCTCCGCATCCTCTCACAAGAAGTCTACGACCAAATTCATCGCCTTCATGAATCATGGGGTCTCCTGGTTGCTTGCCAGGGATATCCTCGTACCTTACCAGCGCCTCAGCTCGTTTTTCATCATAATCAGATATAGGATTCGTTCACGTATCAAATTTATTTCCGTATATGTTTTCGGTGCGGAAGGCGCCAGGCTCGACGATCAGGACGCGTATGTTGAATGGTGCGAGTTCCACGGCAAGTGTTTCGCCCATGTTTCAGTGGGTGAACGATGTAACGTGTATAGGTTCAATGCGACCTACCCTGCGCAGCTGCCTTTGATGAGGCATAAACACCTGCCAGCCGTAGCATTGGTCACCCACTGAAGACTTAAAAAGGCGTAACTCACCGAGTCCCTGAAGTAGACGTTGTTCGACCACTATCAACCATAGGTAAAACTACTCAGTGATTTCAGACTTCCATGCGCTACGACTCCCGATAATGACTACTGTACCACTCTTCCCTATAGAGCTCAAAGCGTGTGTCCGGAAACCTACTTTCACGCATATATGGTAATGCTGCATTTGTGACGTCCAGCACACCGAAGAAATTAGGGCGGAATTGTCTTATCATCATGTCCACCCTGGAACCGATAACGTGCATTAGGCGCGGGAGAAGAGCATCTCTGTGTCCTACCCGCATTCCTCGTGGATTCCCGACAGCCCAATACCCGCAGTGTTCACCAACACGTCAATCCTGCCCCATACCTTAGCCGCCTTATCTACCCGTTCCTTGATGACAGCAATTCCGGATGTTACATCAAGCTCTAGGAGATGTAGGTTCGGAGATTAGGGGAAATCTTGGATTTTCTGCAGAGATCGGGCCGTCGCGACTACGCGATCACCGCTCTAGAACGATTGAAACTAAACGGCGACCAAAGCCTGATGATGTTCCTAAATGATCGATGTAAGTTGTTGCTATCTCTGCTTTTGATACAAACCGCAGGAAATGAGGATACTCACCTGTGATTAGCCATCCTTTGGGCCAGACATAAGTATAACCTTGAGTCGCAATGTGCAGTTAATAGACGCTTGGTTGGGCCCTTCTCCTGCGGCCTTGGTTATCAATACGTAGCTTGTGAACCGGTTGACTTGTCTTCGATTGATAACGGTTCGTCGGGAATATAAATCTGCTCCTGCGAAATATTACCTCCTACTGTGAGAAATCTGAGCAACCCGCTGCAAACCCGATGTCACAGATACGTTCGACAGGAACCATCTTCCAATGATTAAAACACAGCGAGTCCCATACTCTTACTCCAGTAGGCGACCCAACGTGAGATATGACAATTGAGATCTTTGATGACATGTGATCAATTTGAGCAGGATATGATACGAGGAAAGGGACAGAACACATCAAGACAACACCCGAGGGCTACTTTCTGCCTTTCTTGGCAGCTTTACGCTCCTTCCTCTTTCTACCGATGACCGCACCGATGCTCTGACCACCACTAACATGTTCTTCTTTCACAGGCTTCGCTGGTGTTTCATCAGCCACAACGCGTCGTTTCTTCATAGGCGGTTCTTGAGATGTTTCACCGTGGCTTTTTGTGACTCGTGTCTAAATCTGAGTCAGAAATAGTGATCATAGACGGAAATCATACATACAAGCTCTGTCGGTTTTTCCTTGTTCTGGTTTGCTCTTCGCTGAACGACCTGCACGTTTTCTATCGAGAATTCCACAATAAGCGTACCCTTGGGTATTTTCACCTGGCCTTCTAGCTCATCCTTCATACGCTTTAGTCTGGCTTCATCAGGATCCCCCTTTCCCTTCTCGAGCTTGATGAGATCTCCGAGCTCTTCTTTCCACCAGGTGCTCAGAAGTGGCGCAACAGCAGGGTTGTTGTTGGCCCACCGAAGAACGCGTAGCGCATCCGCATGTCGCGGCATCTCGATGAATCCGTAACCTTTGCTGCGACCTTTTCCTGTGACAGGATCTACACGTTCATGTTGACGCACGATTTTGGCTTGCTTTACGCCTTTGGATTTGCTTCCCTGCGATCGTTTCCCGACTTTCGGTTTCGTGCTGGAATCACCTGGTTCATCGGATTCCTTGGTGGCTTCTTCCAGCTCCTCGGGAGTCAAACCGTTGCGTTCTCTCTTCTGAACTTCATCGTTGAATGTACGAAGGGCGTGGAGGGCGAGCCGTTTGAGAGACCGCTCGGTAACAAATAGGGGTATCTGGCGAACGCTGAGTCGGGTCTTCGATACGTATAAGGAAGGATTTGTCCGCAACATCGTGCGTCGGGCAGTGAATGAATTAGTCCGTTTCTCCAGTTCGACAGGCGGTATGGTGCTGGCCGCTGGCGTATTAGGCAAGATGACTGGAGAATTCAGGTTTACAAAGATAACAGGGATGACAATAATGGTCAACCTTACCTCCCTCACGCAACAAGTAAAGATTTCTCTTGTCTGCCTTTTCTCGTCTTTTCTCGCCTTCCTCCTTTAGCTTACCTGCTTGATCCCGTGTGACAGCTCTCACGACGTCCAAAGTGCGACCATGAAGTACAAGACTTTTGGCTACGCTTGAAGATGGATCAGGTGTTAAGATTGACGGCAGGGTAAATGGGTTTTTCGTTGGCTGAGAAATGTTAGAGACACATCGTACATTGTAGAATGAGACGTACTTGCTGCAGCCCATAGTTTCGGCGCGCAAAAGCTCGCTTTGCTCGATCACCTTGTCGGCAACCTCTTTATTCCAGAAGCAGACGAAACCGGTACCTCGCGAACGTTCGGTGCCTGGTTCGACGGTAATTCGAGCATACCGTAAAGCCCCAAATGTGCGGAATCTACGTCATGAAGAGTGAGTGTACACGGGATGATGGGAGAAGGTACACGTACAGGGCCCGTAGTTCGTCTTCCGTAGCAATGAAAGGAATATTGCGAATGAAGAGTGTGGTACCTGTGTCCGTCTGAGGTAGCTGAGGTTTCATGGGACGTTGATGATGCTCAGCACTTATGGCTTCTTTCTCGTCGTTGTCTTCGTCTTCGTCTTGATCCTCGTCCTCATCGTCGTCGCTGTGCTCGCCTTCATGAAGACCCAACTGCTCCTCTTGGTCTTCAGCACCACTCAGCTCAGCTTCACTATCTTCATCGTCGATCATCTTGATATCACTCTCATCGACATCATCTGATTCGGCGTCACTCTCATCGACATCTTCAAGTTTCGCCTTTTCCTCCTGCTTGTGTACCTCCTGCCCGTGTTTTTTCGTCTCCTGCTTTATGACTTTCTGCTTTTTCACCTCTTGCTTTTTCGCCTCTTGCTTTTTCACCTCCTGAATTTTCACCTCCCGTTTCTTCTCTTTTACAACGTGCGCCTTCGAGCTTCCTATCTTCTCCTCTGCAACGCGCTCCTTCGAGCTTTCAAATCTGCCCTTGTCCTAAATCACACCCATAAGAAACACATCCGCAGATAAACGACAACAAAACTCACCATTTTCTTGTCCGCCCATTTCACCCTCAACTTCCTCCCATTGATCTCGATACCCTCCGTCGACACGGTATCAAAAGCAGTCTGCGCGTCCTCCTTGATAGAGAAAGACACATAACCGAAACCTTTGGATTCCCCGGATCCTTTATTAGACACAACAAATGCGTATCGCACGGGTGCTAGGTCTGAGAACGTTGTTTGTAGGTCAATAGATGTCACATCATAGGGGAGGTTAGATACGAATAGCGTGGACCTGATGAGACGCAATGTTATGTTGTGCGGTTTTTGGGATTGATGTGCAGGTATTGACTTACCCGTGTGATGCGGGTTGTGCGTCTTCCTCTCTTTGCCTGCGTTTCCCGAGTGATGTCGCCATTTAGACCTAGAGCCTGGTGAGGTCCTTACTTGCAATTTTGAAGGCGTTGTTTGTGTATGTTAGGATGAAAGGCCTTTGCCAATCAGGGCCAAACTCAGCCAGACTACAGTGCTAGTACTGCTAGGTGATAACGTCCATATACATTCATTGCGATTAGTCAAAGTGTTTGGCAATTGAAACTCATCACTTTTACTAATCATAACTCACAAAAGGGAGATAGAGGTGACTGATTGGTGTCTCAGACTGAGTAAGTTATGATCTCACATCTAACTTGATCTGTCAGATTGCCTCCATTCTCAGTCCATAGGATCACTCGATCGGTGTGTATGGGACTGCTTCCCGTCTTCTCACCGCCGTCTGATACGCTAATATCGCTGAACCTTCCTTACTACCATCATTGATCAAGTGCGATCGTCTAATACTGTTCCACCAAGTCCACCATCCGTGGCGCATCCACATCTTCTCACCACGTGCATACTGATCTTGATATGAAACCATCTCCCAGCTCCAGAAGCCCATCATCACCGTCAGTTCTAGAATCACGATCACGGTGAACTGCAACACCACACGCTAGGGGCTCAATACATACAAGACCGAGTCCCCGATGCCCCTCTTTCATATAAACAGCGAGTCGATCCAAACGCACGATGATAACATCGCGAAGATCTGTATCCTGTTATATTATTAGAAGGTCCTAGGCGCGATCGGCCATGAACTCGATCGTAATTATGATGACAGGAAGATGCGGCAAGCTCGGGTACTCCCTCTTGGTGATGTCACCTTTCCTATCTTATCTCGCAGGGTCATGCGTGTCGATGACCGCTTCATCATTGGTAAGCTGATCAACGCGTCCCGAAATGACGGTACGGACGGGACACTTTGTGAGTAGTTGTTCCCCTACCTTTCTAAGCGAGTCGACTGTGCTTGTTCCGCATGTTTCGATTGGAACGGTGTCGTGATACATGCGCATGCATGTGGGCGTTTTTGGAAACATGTTATCAAAGTGCACAGCCTCAGATGAGTAGTCACTATCAAAATCAAATATTCAATGAGTAATTGGATATTCATCGTGATGATCCCTCAAAGCTGTCATTATCAAGGCCAATCAGATTTCGTGCGCGAAGGCGTGATATCGACACTAGAAGCTAATTAATTACATTCCTTAGGCGAACCGAGCCAAGTGCATACAACGGCATCCGCACTAGATCTGAAAGGCTATTAGGATGAGTAGTCCATTACTTACGCTTGTACATCGTGCCTCTAAACCTGGTCAGGTACAGACCGACCCTTGGAAGAAACTTACGGCGATGGATGCCCAGGATTCATCAAAGCCGAGCAATGATACCTTTCGTAGGTGACTGTGCGTTTGTTCCGATTGTGTCGGTGTGTGGTGGCGTACTGCAGTGTGTTTGATTTTACACATAGACGATAACGTTCTTCGGGCATGTCGAACGGGTGAGGTGATCCGCTAGCACAGGCTGCGAATTAATATCGAAGTGCGTGGGCCGACGCACAGCGATCAAATTGAATATTCATGGGGTGATCCCTCGATGTCTCTTCAATTAGATTTCGTGCGCGAAGGCGGGATATCGACGAGTACTGGCGAAACTCATTAATTCCATTCGTTATGTTATCCTAACCTTGTATATGGGACGACATCCGCAGTTGATCTGAAAGGCTATCAGTTAGACCTAATATTTGGATATGCTACGTCCAAACCTGACCAGGTGCTACATAAGACCTTTGGTCTTCGCCCGAAGCACAAAGAAGCTTCTATTGCGCTAGACGAGGACAGAAGGATGTTCCGGTCCTCCAGGATTCATGTGACTATGTTTAGGTGCGTTGCGGTGCATTTCGGCGAACGTATGACGATGATGTATATGCATATTTCTCGTGAGCCCGTGGAATAAGGAGGCCATCAAAACAAGTTCCGACAACCCAGGCTGCTGAAACTTCCTATGTTAGTATCAACGTCTAAGGTCAGCAATCAATGAAACGAAAATGAACATGCGAGACGATCCCCCTATTATCATCGAGCTCGATTAGATATCCTGCGCACAAGGCTCTATTATATTAGATGTTGTGCGCAAAGGCGGGATATCGACGTTGGTACTGAAGCTAATTAATTCCTTTGACGAGTTCAGCCCCGCAGGACGGCGTCCGCATTAAATCTGAAAGGTTATCAGGATAAATGTTAAGGCGTAGACATCACGTACCCAAACCTAACCAGGTACGACCCTTGGTCTTCGCCCGCACTTAGGCACAATAGAAAAGACCCATACATATAATTGCGAAAGCGGAGAAGGATGTTCCGGTCTTCCAGAATAGATTATCGAGGTCCAGGTGCGAGGCATTAAGTACCTATACCGCACACATCCGAGCCCACTCCATCCAAATAAGGTTCTTCGGGTAGAAGACGCTCAATGACGGACATCGATCTCGGGAAGGGATCACATGATCGAGCTCGAGATGAAGCTTCGACGTGTAAGACGTCTTGACGATGCGCCCCATCGCGTCGCAATGATTGTTGATCGTATAGCGTAATTGCGGTGCAGTCATTAACGCGATAATGAACGTACCCCGCCATCGCGTCGTAAGCCCATCTTCATTTGAATATATGGTCTGTGGATGGCCATGGATACACCTCGACACCGATATCGAACTTCCGATCAGACGGTTACCGGGTGATGATGGCGGGAATTGCCTTTTGGGTGGGGACAGGAACGGTGACCTGTGCGGGATTGGAGTTGTTCCGGAATGATGGAAAAGGGTCGATGATATCATCAATTGCAATGCAGTACTGGATAACTAAATTGTATTCCGAACTTGGTGGAATGAATAAGAGAATCCTCATTCGGGTATTTCACATCACCAATTTGACCAAATAACTTATGTCGGCGGAGCATGGTCACGTATGACAGTGGAAAAGAATTCTTCAAGGAGCGAAGACGGTATCCGCCATGAACGACTTCTTCAATCAGAGGCTTCTCCGCATTGTGTGGACCGATTTGTTGGGCGTTTGTTGGGTAGCCGTGACGTCGCTGGTGCGTTGGCAAGCGTAATCCCAAACGCGGAGAGAGGTGGAGCGTATGTCCGGGAGGTGGAGGCGCGGTGCGAAATGAGGTAAGGGAGACCCCTTGTGTATCAGTTAACACCACATGGACGATCAGTTAATACATACTTAAGTAGATTCGGACCTGGCTTCTTGGCCAAGTGGATTTAAATCGGAAGAAAGTACGTATCCGTGGAGCCTCGAGGTTTGGAATTTCACAGCGTCAAGCGTTCCTTGCAAAGACGTAGCGGTTGGGCGCGAGATCCGAAACGCTATTTGTGAGCCGGTGGATGTAAGATGCTGCATTGTACGGCAAGTTCGAGTCGGATACAAACATAATGCACAGCCTGTGTGCAGACCTGGGAAATGCCGATTGAACTTTTGTTGACGTTAACGTACCCGTGCGATAAGGAATTCCTGTCACTTCTGGTGTTCTGCGTTTCTTGAATGATGTGATCACATGGGTCCACTTGAGAATGAGATGTTGTTTGTATCTATTAGGATAAGAGGCTTTTGCCAAACGGGGCCAAACTTCAGTTGACTTCGTGCATCTGTCACGGGTGAGATGATCTAATGGGATCACAGCACAACATGAAATTCCATTGAAAATGGTGACTGATTGGTACCCCCTTTTGTTGCAGAACTTTGCTTTGCTTTTATACACGACCCGACTCAAACGGATGGTTGAAAGTAAACTGACCGACGTACGTCTGCCGTATCAACTCTTCGTCCGAGGTTACTGCCATGAAACGATTGCCAATTTTTTATTTTTCTTGATTCTCAAGACTAACTTGAATACCATTGCCAAGTCCGTCTACTGTTCTCCCAAGTACACGATTCCCCGCATTCTAGAGTTTCATTGCCTTACGTCCGAGGCTCAAGCTCTTGATGTCGACACCAATAAGTACTAGTGCTGATAATAGAACTCCATCACATCATTTGGCCTAGGACGCGAACTGGCTATACTAGCACTGGATAGCAGTAGCTTCGGCCATACCCATAAAGACTTAGTATGATCCTCATCCCCATCAGAGCGCCTCGCATAAAGGACTCACGATCCAGAATGCGAATGAGAACGTGGACATGAAATTGCAAACACTATTATTAGACTTCAAGGGAAGGCTCGATCGGCATCTCAACCCGAGTTTAGTTGAATGCGGAACGGACGCGATGCGCCAGTGGTATCATCCGGGAAAGCTCGGGCGAGTGGTTGTGTTTCCAATTTTTGATGATGGATGACGTCTCATCTTTGGTAAGTTCCTAATACCTGTTTTGAAGTATACGTTTGATTGATGTGGACTTTTAGTTATCCCCGGGCGCATGATTGTCGTGACGTATGGCAGAGGCGGTGAGTGAGCCGGGTGCAACAGCTTAGGAGCCTCGGATATCCCCATAGGATGATACAAAGACCGGGACCAGTGCTATTACCAGTTCGTTACCGGTCCCACCGAAGGACAAAAATGACCACTCACGGACAATATCGCGTCCGCAAAGGATGGGGAAGAGCTCGTCCCTGTCAGAAGACGCGCTCAGAATCTATTCAACCGAAATGGCAAGGGTAGAAAGAGAGACACTATTTGCAATATGATAGACTATGACTAGCTGTCCTTTTTTATAGCAGTGAGTATTTATATTTCTTATCAGCTGATCAACATGGAACGTGGTATGATTTAGAGAAGGGACTTGACTCCGCGAGTGCAATAATAGTATTCGCTTTCACAGTGATATACTGTTCTTGGCCGTGGTGTACGTTTCTTTGGAGTTGTTTCGGGAACGCGACGGTGGGTTAGTTGAACGATTCCGTCTACTTTTGAGGGCCGGATACCGACGAGGTCGAACCCGGAGGAGTATGTTCGTTGTTCCGAAGTGAAGACCCAGCGTCGAGGATTGTGTTAGAATCGAATTAAGAGTAATATTGGATAGAGCGGGAAGGACTACCTTCGATGAAGATGAAGAACCGGATATCGTAGTTGAATTGCTAGATGGATTAGAAAGTTGTGGGGAGATGAAGAAGGGATCATCGTACGTACGTTAACGTTATCGCAATAAGTTGTTCTTCGGGCATTGTGACCGATTTTGGTTGGTTAATTATTGGATAACCGCATGACCGGGAAGAAAAGAGGCGGTTTGTATGGTTTGGTAATTGGCGTCCCTTACTTAGGATTTAAATCGGAAACGGAGTGAGGTAACAATGTTAGGTTAAGTCACGTGTGATTGAGGTACTAGATTCCTTGTGTCGTTCCTGCTCAAACTCGGCACGTTTAAACCTTTTTCTTTATATTTTATTATATTATTAAACCACACTCGTTTTCTTGTACTGGTACTTCCATCACCTCGCAATGGCCGGTTTCTTGCGCAAGTTCAGGAAGAATGCTGATGTTGAACATCCGGCACCGTCAAAACCCGTTGTTCAATTCGATTCTCCTCCTTCACTACCACCTCTCTTTGCTAGATTCGCGACATCCACCCTAGAATCTTCTCTATTGGAGTCTTGTATCATGCCTGTGGCGAAACCACAACTAGAGGATGAATGGGATCCTTGGAAAACACTCGTACCAAATGAACCTACTCCCCCACCACCAAGGAAATCGCTTCACAACCACCTCCAAAGCCTCCTGTTCGTGTACAGCCCCCACCACTACCCGCTACACGTCGCAAGTATACAGGTCCAGGTCTACCGCCTCAAGTAAAACTCGCTGGTATGTCATTCCTTTAATCATATCACCATGTTTTCATCCCTGTCACAGGCCCAATCCATGTTACTCCCACACCCCCCTCAAAACACCCCCCACAGCTCACTCCTCCAAAGCCTGGTTCCAGCTCCAGCAGTAGTAGTAGTAATCACACCGATGCAACTCGTTTCACACGTTCTGCCTCCTCGTCTAGTGCCTTTACGTCCACTAGTTCAATAGCGCCGGCTATCAAGGTGAGCTATCCTTTTATTTTGTTTTTTTTCCCGCACACGTTCTAGGGAGACTATTATGCATTTATCTACTCCCACCTTGTGTCAATTCCATTCCTAATTCATCTCCGTCCTTCCAATGCCGTTGACACGTTTGACTTATTTAGCATCTTGACGTCACACACCCTCAAGGTCGATCTCCTTCTACTTCGGCCCAACAACAAAGATTAGCGGCAAGCACTATTAACTCGCTTAATCCTCCTTCTAAATCCCTTGGTAGCACCGTGAGTAACATCCTTTTATTTGTCTTTTTTTTTATATTGGCGCTAGTATCAGACTAATCAACTATTTGGCTAGAACGTTATTTCGCATCCCGCTATATCTGCTATAGGTTCCGCTCGAACTCAGACTCAGACTCGTCCGTCCGCTGTCACAGCACCCCCACGTTCGCCTGTGCTGGCAGAACAAAATCTCAAACGAAATTTAATGACTACGACTGTTATGACCCAGACTGCTACCCGATCCCCCACTACTCGCTCACCCACCGTCCTACCCCCGAGTAGCACTGCTCGTTTATCAGTGGTCTCATCTTCTACTGCAGCTCCTGCCCGTTCCCCGTCTACCGCTCGTTCTCCCAGTACCACTCCTCATCGCGCACCCACGAGCACTCGCTCAGCAGCAGCAGCACCTCCCCCAACCACGTACGCGATACCCCCTCGCCAGAATACCCAACCCCTCCAACCCAACTTGAACCGCTCAACTTCTATAGAGATCAGCGATGCTCCCATCCGGAAAGGGCCGTTAATTTTCGCTGCTATGGCTATCGGTCAGGGTCAAGTCGCTCAGCAAGAAAATCTGTCACCCAATCAAAACCCAAATCCAGGCCCTTCTTCTAATCAGCGCACATCACACCAAAACCCGCTCACCGCTAGCCAACGCCAACCGCTCGCTACCAGCCAACGCCAACAAGCACCAGTGGTCATCAATCAGCGCCAACAAGCACCCACACCCATCAGCCAACATGACAACTCTGTGAACACCACGACGTACATTTCCGCATCATCAGCGCGGCGTGTTGCAGATCATCAAACGCTTGGTTACCCGTCACCTCCCGTGGAATATTCTAGTCTAGACTTTGTTGGTGCAAGGGGTGTTAATGTGCCTTTGGCTTCTTCGGAGCGCCCGCCTGTGCCTACTTCTACCAGTGCTCCTTTCACTTCGGAACGTGTGGGTTTGATTCGCGGGGGTCGGAACGTCTCACACAGGGACAGGGGCAGGGACGTGTTGCAGCTTCGGGCTCGGCTGGGCGTGCTCCATTTGCTCCTGAAACTGGAGCTAGCCGGCGTATTTCATTGGATGTAGGATCTGGACGTTCATCAGACGCGCTAACAGGGCGCCCATTCGACATAGGACCATTACCAAGCCGTCTCAGGGTCTCATCAGACGCAAGCACGCGTATGGCTCCACCAACCCCAATGCGCAAACTCAACCGAGCGACGAGTAAAGAAAGCCTCAAGCCTCGCGTGTTGACAAAATCGCGGCCTCCTACGCCTTCTGGGCCTTCCCCTTCGTCGGTGCCTGCCAAGTTATTACCCAAGAAGCCGTCGATGGAGGTATTTTCGGAGGACGCGTTATTTTTGGATGAGGACCCGTTTAAGAAGGTTGAGGGGGTGCGGGTTGTTAAAATGTGTGGAAATGAGGAGGGGGCGGCGAGGCCAGTGACGCCTTCACGGCCAAAGTCGCCTCTTCTGGCGAGGCCCAAGTCGCCTTTAACTCCCGAGTCCCCTGAAGACTATCTATCCGCACGGACCCAGCGCCGAGGCCAATGGCTTGAGAAGACGCGGCCTCCCCTCGTCGCTGATGCGATCGCTCAGCAGGAAGTGATGAGCAAGGAAGCTGAACTTCTTCAAGAGGAGGAAGATATCCGTCTCAAAAAAGCGGAGGAGGCGCGCCAAAAAGAGGAAGAGGCGCACCAAAAGGAGGAACACGAGCGACTGGAGAAGGAGGCAGAAGAAAGCGATTGAAGGAAGAAGCTGAAGAGCTCGCAAGGAAGCCTCCTTCGTTCTATCCCATTGTTTCACATCTCACCGATGCCTCGCTCCTCCCTCATCTCCTCGCGTATCTGACGTTTGGTGATTGGTGTGCGTTGTATGCAGCGAATAAGGAGGTGAGGGCTGTGTTTGAGAGTCGAGCATCGAGGGAGTATGTGCTTGAGCATTTTTTGGGGACTGTTGGGTACAAGAGGTGGAGCTTTGAGTGGGCGGAGCCGCTCGCACTGTCTTTAAAGGTTAGTCGCCTCCTTGTGCGCATTGTATGTACTAACGCAAATAAAAAGGACCTAAACGACTACATGCGAGGTGTCTCGATGCCCACGCACCAATACGCCCAACAAGCAGAGGCGTACCTCCAGCCCCGTATCCCGAAGCCCTCGATCCCAGGGGAACGTCCCAAGGTTGTAGTCCCGGATATTCTGTCACTCGCTATGACTACTCGTGCGTATACGCGAGTCGTGATGCGCTTAAGGGCGCAGGCCGAGAGTGAGGCGAGGGTGTTTGCGAGATCACATGTTAGTCCTGTGTTGAAACCTGCTACGCAGGACGGGCAAGTGGTACGGTCTTCTTCGAGTCGTACACCGTCGCCGACATCATTGTATTCCCATCGCAAGTCGTCCTCGGTCTCTAATTCGACTGGGGGATTCCAATCTCCCTTGGTCCGACTCCACCGTGCACCGCTCTTGCGGGTGTTCGTTCCTTCCCCTGAAGGGGAGTGGTTATCTGATTCGAGTGTGGTCGAGTGTGAGGCTGAGCTGAAGAGGGCTGGTGTGTTGAAATTGTTGAGAGTTGGGGATGTGGTGTGGGATGTTGCTGTGGGTGACGAAGGGAATTTGGGGAGGATGGTTTGGGATGGGAGTTACCTTGTGGTAAGTCCTCTTTTATCATATAAGCGATACGGTTGGCTCATGGATTTTAGGACCTTGATTACAAGTATTCGCGAATGGGCGAGCTGTCTCCTTATTTTCACAGTCTCGCCTTTTCTCCGTCATATTTCCACCGTGTCATCCGGACCGGTGTTAATGCTGTTTTGAATCCGGGGGGCAATCCTATTGTTTATTTGGATCTTAGTCCTTGGGGCCAAGAGCTCGCTGCGAACTTGCAGTTGCTGCAGGATAGAGCTACGACAGCGACGTAGGTCCTCTCTCCTTTATTACATCATCAAATGCTAAAATGTTTCGAATAGCCCCCACGGAACGCTTCACAGTGTCGTTCACTGGCTACACCGCTCCTCATTCACGATCCGACCCCCCGTCTCGCCACACCACCCGCACGCCTACTCGCACAGCCAAAACCTGCGCCTCCCAATCCCGAATGTTGCAGGCTTTTTCATCGATCCTGGCTGGTACGGGACTGTGATCGTCGAAGCCGAAGGCACGAACGAGGGTCTTGCAGATTTCCAAGCGCGGTGCGGACCTGGTGCGTTCCCCCCTCGCGCGGATAATGTTACGTCGAAGATGAGGAGTGAGAAAGAAAAGGGAAGTAGGCGCGTTTATAGGGTTTTGAGGGAAAAGAGGTCAGTTTTTCGTTTTATTTGTGGGTTTTGTGAACTCATTCGCTTTGGTAGCCGCCCCGGTGAAATCTGGATCCGCGCAGTTCGCGAGAAAGAACGAGTGATGTGATGCGACTCTTGATTTCTGTTTGTTTTTCCTCTTATGCATTTTTTAATGGCTGAGCCGGTACTTTCTGAACGTTTTCTTTATGTTCTCGTTTGCGTTTTTTTTTTTCGTCTCGTCGGGCACCTGGTCGGAATTTTTACCAACATTGTTTTTTTTTCATCTCGCGCAACTATTCAGAACTTTTCTCTCATCGCGCTCCCTCGCTCATTTCCGTACACTTTCTGGATCCTGCGGCGCATTTTTTTTAGATTAAGACTAAGAGATACATGTACAAGCATAGTTATTCCCTACGATCATGTTTCGAGTTTTACATTTTCCAACTAGCTTTTTTTGATCGATAGATCAAGTTAATCATAAAATCAAAGCACGTGACATGACGCCGCACAGGACCCAACGCGTTCGCTGCCCAGTTGACTTCTGTTCTGTTCACTTGTTCATATTCATCTCCGGAAACCTTTATTCTTTCGCCGCCAGTGATCAGCAGGTCTGACATATTGTCTGTATTCTATTATCACGTCCAGCGGTCAGGATGTTATACGGCGTGCTTCAAGTTCTCCTCACGCTCAAGCTGGTCTCCGCGTCCTTGTACCCCATCGAGCCGATCCAGAACACCGTGTACTATTCCGGACAGACTTCTCTGACGAGGTGGATAGATGACGGCACGTATCCGCTGCTTAGCAACATGGGGGGCATCACCATACAATTGTATTGTAATTCTGACGTACGTTCCCTTTCCGTCACTTCTTTTGTCATGATTTAATTAAGTAAATTGTATCGTTCATGTGCAGACGTACCTCGCGACGCTGGCTACGAACGTGAGCGCCGAGGCCGAAACCTGCGAGTTGGATATACCCCAGAGTCTGAGTCTCGTGCACGATGCTTCGAATTTGTACGTGATGCGATTGCGGGACGCTCAGGCTCTGATTGTTTCTGTAGCACTCTGCGTTACGTTACGCACATCCCGTATGATATGATCATTTACAGCGCGGACTTTGCGATCGTCGCTCGAGGGGACTCTCTTCCCGCTGGCACCAACACCAACGCGACTCGGGGGAGTTCGTCCACGACAAGCACCCAAAATCTGTTTTTTCAAGCGACCAATTCTCTGATGTCATCATCCACGCCATCCCCAACAAGCATCGTGATGCCCCCTCTCCGTCCAGACGATATCGGGAACGTGAACCAACCCTCTAGAAGCGCTGGTAGCGCTGGCCGTATTGATATTGAGAAACTCAAGTTTCGGGTGGTGTTTATTTTGTGGCCTGCCTTGTTGGGCGTTACGATGGCTCTTTGATGTATCTTTTTATCTTTTTATTTTATTTGGATTTTGGATTTTGTGTTTTCGTGTATGTATTGGGCTTGGAATGTGTAATGCGGATGAGTGTCATGATGAAGGTTTTTTTTTTTTTGGTTTGAACTTTGCCGGTGGCCCGGGATTAGCACATTGCATATACTTACGCAAGATAATGCCTTAAGCCGTCGGTGTTACAGTTTCATCTGGATTAGCTTCGTTACCATGACCGCCCCCAGCGACATTTCGACGATAGGGACGGATCTTCCGAGCTCGAATTCCTCTGAACTTTTTCTGACTCACTCGAATCGAGCGTTCCTATAGTTTTGCCTGACTCAAGTATATCGTGAGCTTATTGTTTTATCTTGACAGGAACTTGAGTGCTCGTCGTTATCATCATCATGCAATGCAGCAAAGTACGACTATGGACATATTACTGTCCGAATAAGAGTGACACTTTCCCTATAGCTAGCAGTGATGTCATGCAGGACTGAAGAATCGGAAGATCCTCCTTCGGGAGCCTCTCGAGACAACGAGTCAAGTCATATTGCAAGAGGGAGAGATATCCATGATATGTAGCTACCGGCTTGAGCAACTTCGGCACTATAGACATGGACAAACTCCGCGGCGAGATATGTTGATCTGATTTATCTGAACGTCGGACAGTTCAGAGGTAAATGAACGTTTGAATCCCTGTATCGAGTTACAAGTCAGTCGCGAATTAGGGTTGGGTACGAGGGCCCGGCAGAATACTAGTAGTTGAATTTGTGCTCAACAAGAACTGCGTATTTACCGGAATGTCCCAACGGGTTCATTTTCAACTGCGGTAAGGATGTCAGCATATGAACTATGTAGAGTAAGCATTACTTGGGTGATGGGCGCAAATCGTCGATAACTGCATCTGGTCAGGGGGAAGGCGCTAGCGCAGCCTTGCACCGTTATGATAGATTGATGCAGTCGCCGGTCACGATAGGCCACTACTTACAGAACTAGTCAGCAACAACTACATGCCCGGAGTCCATCGAATTATATAACTACGTAAATTATAAATAAGTGCGGTCTAAATTTGTGAGTGTCTGTAGATTGTCAGTCCGATAATTATGAGTCCTTCATTAGGGAAGCAAATGCATATAACATCGAAATCAAAGGAGGAGCACTGCTGACAAAACCAGGAAGAAAAGCGTAGACACTGATGCGCTCAGTGTACGTGGGGCATCGCTTGTGTTGGTAACTGCTGCGGATATTGCACCAATGGTTGCGGAAGGGACAGTGCCTCCAGCGCCATTTTCAGCGATTGCGATACTTGAGAGATTAGCAAACCCAACAGAAGGGGGACTGTAGCGGAAGACAGAGTACACATTTTTCTAATGGAGTATGAGAAAAGAATCTCAGTATTGCAGAGCTCGAGAGCCGTTTATTATTGCCACATACCAAAAAAGCATCGCCGAAGATCCAAGAGGGGGCCCCAGTACCAGCACTTGCTTCAAAGAATGCGCCAATGCATTCTGTTGAACTGATTTGTGCAACGGCGAAATCTGTTGGGCTTATCGACCAAGTGGCGCCACCGAACGATACCTCTACATTTACGGTCGTCGAGCATGCTGATTGAATATTGAGCGTTGAACCACCTGACCTCGCAATAACTTAAGAGGTTTGCTTACGGTAGCTATAGTATCCTTCAAAGTCACCCGTAGCTGGTTGTGAGTTGGGAATCTGTGCATAAATGGCTTCAATTGAGCTGGCCGGACCGGCTATATTGGTCGTGCCAGTGTCGATAGCAGCAGTTGTTCCTGAAGCAATGGAGATGGAGTTGCCTTGCACGGTCAGTGCTGGATTGGAATAAATGGCGAGATTGTTTATGAGTTGGTAAACCGCTTACTAGTCAATGGTATATACCAATATGAGGGGGTTCCGGGAATATCGATATAATCAATCGAGCCGGTGTACAAACTGCTGTTTGTGTAACCTAAGAGCAATTTTATTTGAGATATCTCACGACGCGAAAAGTCTCGTACCCATAGTAAGGACTCCTCCGGGCTCAAGCTCCTGGGCGGTGGTGTCATTTTTATACCTGTTCCATGTTAGTAATACACCTTGTTTCAGAGAGCAACTGTCATCACCGAGTGAGCTGAAAAGCAAAGAGAGCTGAGTCCCAAGTATTACTGGAGGCTAAATCCTGCCACAATGGCATTTGACCCGAACTTGCTAGGGATTCCCATGCCAAACCAAGCAAGCCAGAGACAGGCGATGTTAAAAAACCATCTGACACTGTGTCCGCAACAGCTATAATGCAAGTAAGTAGACATCAGCGGCAGCGGGCCTATCAGTAAGAGGCGATTCTGACCAAAACCTTGATTGGAAACGGAGAATCCCGCCATCTGCACTATGTCCTGTGCAACATAGCCAGTTGCATAACCCACTACGTACTGTATATCGAATGGCGTAGAGAGGTTCTGGAAAGTTGACGAAGATAATGGGTCGTATGTAGGACTCGACCCGCATGAAGTTCCACAAGAAGAGCTAGCGACCCAGAGATCACTGCGATGATGCATTACTAAATTATGTCAACACGTCAACTGCACTGGAACATACGAAGAGCCCGTGTCCTAATTGGACATCAAATGACACTGCAGGCGTGCCAATGGCCAGTGAACCATAGTAGCTGTACGGATGCTTCAATTAGGGAGTCATGCACACCAGAGAACATATCTAATGCCTACAGTGAATCAGACCCCTGATTGACGATCCTGAGGAAAAGTTGCACTCAGTAAACGCAGTTCTGGCTACAAGACTACGCACGTATTATAGCCAGTGCTTCTTTTCTTCGCTTTCGGGCCGCCATACTTTGCTATTAAATTGTCCCTCTGTCTCTTCGCTAGAGCGCTCCATTCGGTGACATCTCGAGGAGATTGATTCCTTCTAAGGGGGATGGTCTGACCAGAAATGGGAACTATGTCTGTCGGTGCTCCAAACGTATCAGCAGGCAGCGCGAGGAGGGATACAAGAAAAAATAACGGTATCATGTTAAGACTCAGGCCTCAGCTTTGATTGTTAAGTTACCAGAGACTTCGAAAGTTCAAGCCGGAGAGGAACAACGATGCTACCTAGCCAATTGCCCTCAAATACATGCACTGAACAGTGGGCACTGCACATTTATCCGCAGCTTCCGACATTGCCAGCACATTATGGCTAGTGTTGTTGGCAGTATCAAATGTAGCGCTACTGACACATTGGTGATTGCCGGCGAACTTGGAATGTCCGTAGCAAAACTTGAACTAGTGGTAGCACCAGAGGGCGACTTGAACAATCTATTGATGTGCACACTGCAATACATCATATAGCAACAGTCAGTAGGTAAAGATGACTAACAGGTCGGCCGAGAAGGCTGTGCGTAGGTGGCACTGCAAATGCACTAGTAAGTAGTCCACAGCCACAGCATTATGCCTGTACAAAATGAAACCAAGTGGCAATGACAAATGCAGCTGCACCGGAGGCGCACGCTCTGGGTTCCAACAAGGTTTGTGAATGCACAGAATTACGTACTTGTGTTGATACTCGCGAGATTCCAGGCTGCTATCCTTCAGGTAAGTATCATTTAGAGCTCTGTCGAACGTTCTTACCTCCCCCTCCGTATAGAACCACGGGATCCTTGTTGCCACTAAGTTGATTGAATCAACTATTTTCTTTTTCATCTCGTTGGAAAAGTGCTGCTAGGTTCAGATAATAACGGACCAGGCCGCCGCCGCTCGTAGACTGAGACCGCACCTTATTGATGCAGAAAATGCAGCCAAGACGCATAAACGCGTCGGACGTGAGACCGGGGGCTGGTTTAATGGGATTCCCGAGTTCCAGCTCTTGGAGCACGAAGAAGGAAGGAGATTCGAGTAAGTACCTGCACGTGAGGAGAATATGTAACTGACCTATTTACCAATACGGAGTTCTGAAGGACGATCCAGTAATATCCTTGCCAATCTTTGATTCGCAAAATATGGCATAGGCGCAGCATACGGTGACCGTGATGTGAAAAAACATACTCAACTGTACCCGGACTCCATGTCCTGCGAAGTATCTCTACAAGGTCTAAAATAGACTGGTCACCGGAGTATTTGGAAGCAGAACCAATGGCATCAAATGTACATCGAGAAAGATAGGACATCCAGGAAATAGACTTGCCGGCATCGGGTACAATTGTATCTACCAGTGTTTTTCCGTCCACGAGATGTGTGCTTTGTCATCATCGCGCATTCCTTTCCCCTCTCAAGATCTACATTGACGAATTCAACAACGGAATTCTGGACAAATTACCTGGCGATTTTCGTGTGTATCGCAAACAGATATCAAGCGCACATGCCACTCACAAGATAATAGAGAATCTTACTTTATTTCAGACAAACTGAATTGAACGCACCAGAATACACACTCGACTATTTGCATCGTTAACCCATCCTGGAGTGCCTCCTCATCGCCTGGATCTGAAAAAAGATTGCGTTTGCGCCATTGAACGAAACTTCTGTAGAAAAAGGATTGGTTAGGAATGCGCGGGTGGCTCTGCATCATCGTTTCGTTGAAGTCGAAGTCCAACTCATGAATACATTCGAAAGCCATTGCATTCTCTGCATCAACTTTGCGTTCCATCCAAACCGTTCATTGTAGCCGGTAAATCGAAGACAGTTTTCCTTGCGACCTGCGTATGCAACTACATTTAACGGGTTTCAAGGCTTAACGCTGGCACGGACCATACTCGACCATCGAACGGATCCCGTTGCTTGCGGTCAATTGTACACGGCTCTGTCGACATTGAGAATGCGAAGAGACACGCTGTGTCTATTTGCAGAGACAAACGAGACACAGGAAAGCACAAACGTTGTATTCCCTGAATTACTATGTAAAATCAATATGTACATATCGTCATGGAGCCGACCGAAGGGTGTCCTTGTACGTAGTATTCTAATTGTTTTGTCGAAAGACCCGATCAGACCAGATTGCGGTGGGTGATTGACATCACGCCAATATAAAATCATGATATTCACGAGTTGCCACAAGGCATTCACTTCAAGCTGATGCAGCCTGAGCTCCTCCTTCTCGTGGACCATGAAGGGAAGACACAGGAAAAGGAATCTGGACCCTCCCGGTTCCTCAGCCAGGTGGCGTACATGATCCATTCCGCAGTTCATGAAGCTCGCCCGGATGTTATCTGTGCTGCGCATTCGCACTCTATGCATGCCAAGGCCTTCGGCGCTCTTGGGGTACCCCTTGATCACATAACCCAAGACAGCTACGCATTTTATAAGGAATTTCATTCACAGAGAATCCATAGGATCATGTCCTATATAGCGTATTTCCTGGGATCGTCGGTGACCGCGAGGAAGGTTTGGCTATAGCGACTGTTCAAACAAGGTTTGTGAATACACCGAATTACGTACTTGTGTCGACGCTCACGAGGTTCCAGGCTGTTATCCTCGAGGTAAGCATATTTTATAGCTCTGTCGAACGTTCTTACATACCCCTCCGTGTAGAACCACGGGATCCTTGTTGCCACCAAGTCGACTGAATCTACTGTTTTCTTTTTCATCTCATTGGAAAAGTGCTGCCATGTTCAGATGATAACGGACCAAACTGGGACTGAGACTGCGCTTTATTGATGCAGACAATGCGGCCCTCTGAGACACATAAGCGCCTTGGGCGTGAGATATTAGGCTGGTTTAACGGGATTCCCGAGTTTCAGCTCTTGGAGTACGAAGAAGGAAAGAGATTCGAGTACGTACCTGCACGTAAGGAGAATATGTAACAAACCTCTTTACCAATACGGAGTCCTGAAACATCCAGGTCAATCTTTGATTCGCTAAAACATGGTGTAGGCGCAGCCCCGTGATGCTGAAACACTACGGAACATACCCAACTGCATCCTGCCAAGTATCTCTATGAGGACTAGTATCTGGAGGCAGAACCAATGACAATGAGTCATTCATCGAGAAAGATAGGACATCCTAGAAATAGACACTGGAGCGGAAGTCCGAACGGAGTCTGGGGGCATGTGGCAAAGTCTGTCCGCAACTGACAAGGTCGTATAGAAGATGTGAGTCAGAATGGGGTGTTTTTCATTACAGTGAACAGATGGCCAACATCCATGTCCGAGTTATAGTAAGCGTGCTCAATTCTTAAGTTGCTGAGGTCAAAATAAACCCTTACCGCGTTACTGTTGTACACTACTGGTATCTGACTCGGCGCTAGTAAGTGTGCACAGTGAACCTCACCATGTAAACATCCGGAAACCTCGACGTTCCTAAACCTTATTTTTTATTTTTTTTATGCAAACCCTTTTATGGCATAATTGATGAGACTCACAATACATCAACTGTCACTTGCAGTGCAGGGCTACAGCATTGTGAGCATTTCCTGATTGGCCCATGAATTCGCCAAGATAATTTTATTCGGTTCAACCAAAGTCATGTCATCATTTTTAGTGACTTCGTCTGCCCTTCCACCAACCTCCTTCTGCCTGAACCCATCTTCCTTCTGCCTGTCCCAAGATGTTATCCGAAGCTGAGATAGCTGACCCGAATGACACCTACTACCCTGAACAAGTATGGTATACTATTGCCGCGTTTCTCTTTATAGTCGGCTGCTTCCAGTGGGGGTCTCTCGTTCACTCCAAATTCGCCAGGCGCAGACACTACGAGTCCGACGAAGAAACCGCTGCCATTAATGACATACAATACAGATTCTCTCTCCGTCGTATCCCACTCGCAATCATAAACTTCTATCGCGTTGTTGCCTTCCGGTGGACCCTAGAAATTGGAAAATCCTTTACTCTTAACATGGCAGAGGTTTTCGTGACTGTGGCATACATTACCCTTTTATTGATATATGCCTTCATTAACAGTAAGCTTGCAGGATTGTATATGATCCTACTACTTACACCATATTAACCACTAAATTCCGCAGCAACTTTCGAGGGTCAGAGACTTGATGTCATCTACTGGAGTAACCGCACAGCCATAATAGCATGCAGTCAGTTTCCCATTATCGCGGCTCTTGGCACAAAGAACAATTTCGTGTCCTGTAGGTGGACACGCTACAAATCCGACGTCTTGCTGATTTTTTTTGCATCAGTGGTCACAGGCATTAGCTACGATAGGGTATGGCTCTTAATTACTCTCCAACGGGGTATTTACTCATGGACACGAAGCTCAATTATCTTCATCGAATGATGGCTAGGACATGTTTTATGCTCCTTTGTGTACATGTAGCGGGCGAAATGATATGGTTTCCCTCGTATGTACCTCCGATCCATACTTGCATTTTTCTAATCGAGTTTACCGAAAGCTCCTTCGCAACTTTGAACCAGGACTGGGTCCGTGCCGGGATCATTGCCATGGCTGCCTTCCTTATTCTGATCCTAGTATCACTGCGTCCCGTTCGCAGTGGCGTCTATGAGGTCTTTTTCTATATCCACTTCGTTGGCGTCTTGTCAGTGTAGAACTTCTATTCGTTTGTAATTGTTATTGACAGGCAGAATGCAGGATATTTCTAGTGGGAGGATATTACCACGCCAAAGGTGCTTATCAAGATACCAATGGTGTCCAGTAAGTGCAAATTAATACATATAGCGTCATCGCTAACTGGTGGCAATCAGAGGGTCGTACTGGATATGGCCCTCATTTGTGTTTTGGGCTTTCGATCGCTTCGTCCGGGCGGTTCGACTTGTTGTATTCAATTACTCTTATTTCGGCTTCAAGTCAGGAACGGGGACGATGGACGCATCGACAGAATTGCTTGCTGAAAATATCGTTCGATTGCGCCTACGTCGACCCTCGCATTTCCATTGGTCCCCAGGGCAAGCGGTGTATCTAACTATGCCCTCGGTTTCGACACTGCCGTTCGAAGCGCACCCTTTTACTATCGCGAGTTTAGACTCCAGTCTTCTGTCAACCGCAAGAACAGAGGATCAATCGGGAAGCGGAGAAAATTGCGAAACTCAAGTTCTGGGATCAAGCGCTCCATTTTGGAAGGAGCTAGTGTTTTTAGTTAATGTGCATGGAGGGTTCACGAAAAAATTAAAGAAGGTAGCTGCCGCGAAGGGCGAAGTTAAGGTTTTTGTGGATGGTCCTTATGGCTCGTCTCCTGACCTCACTTCTTACAACACGTCTGTATTTGTGGCAGGTGAGCTGTGCATCGTCTCGTACTCACATCGCACGCAGTACTTAACGAAGCCAGGGGGGTCTGGTGTATCGTATACCCTCCCGGTCTTCCTGAACGTCATCGAGTACGTGGGTTAATATGATTCTTGTCATTGATATCTAATCGTGATCATAGGAACGTACGTAAGGGGAAAAGCTCCTGCAAACGGGTGGTATTCATTTGGTCCATCCGCGGGGTTGGTGCGTAGATTTATGGCCTATCCACGGCTTCTTCTATGAACAATACCGACGCCATGTTTTATAGGATATCTTCAATGGATTGAAGAAGCACTCATCAAGGCTGTTCAGCTTGCTCCGCCTTCCTTGACAATATCCATCCGTATCTTTAACACTGGTTCTTCATCAGCGACACAGCCTATGGAAGAGGATTCCAACTCTTCAAATCCAACAGAGAAGCACGGCACTTCCGAACAAAGCGCGATATTGTCGTTACGCGGGGTCAAGATGGAAAGTGGACGATCGGACCTGGATGCATTGCTCAAAGAAGAGGTCGGCATTGCTTCAGGGAGTATGTCGGTGAGCGGTAAGCACTGACTCCACTGACCTCCAAAAATGTGCAGCTTACGGGTATTATATTAGTTTGCGGATCACAGGGTATAGCGCGTGCGGTACGTCATGCACTCCGCTTTCCTGTTTCTGGACCATCCAGTATTCTCAGAGGAGGACCGAGTGTGACCCTATATGTCGAATCTTTCGGATATGCCTGATAGTTCCCTCGTAATCCACCTTGTTCACTTTTATGCGTGACCTATTATTTTTGTCACCAGGGTTTCTTTGCAGTTTGTTACGCCATAGGACTTTATTTGTCAAATAGCTAATTTGGTAACATTGGATTATCAGTGTGAAAAAAGTTGAATGGTTGGTATTCTACCCCAAAACGAGGTACGAGTGTAGGGTTAAATTTATGACTTTGTAACAACAGTGCAGCATGTGGCTTCGAGGCTGCCTACCCCCCTCCCCCCTAATTATAGCTCATCTCGGCTTCTTTCACAGGAGGCCGCTATCGGGGTCGGGTCTCCTATCAAAAAACTGCCTTGAAATAGATCGTTGGGTTCAAAAAGATGCGTTCCTTGACCGCAATAAAGTCGGTTGTGTTTTCGTGAATGTATTGGGTTCGGATTGTGTAGTGCCAGATGGGAGTGTCATAATGAAGAACTTGGAGGATATTTGGTAGATTGGCACATTGCATACGCGAGTGCGATAAGATAAAAGCCCAGACTAGAAGGTTTGTGGAGCCGATAACAGAGCAAGGAGTCGGATCTACGGAAAGCCAGACCACCGTGCTCTACTTCCAAGGCTTCTACTTCTCAGAACCTTCCTAGTAAGGTAAATAGCTTCCATTGGCCTCCGAACACCTTGTGCGACTCGCAACTGTTCGAAAAATTTAAATTTTATTGACCTTCCGTTATTTAATGCGTATGCAGGTCTGGAGCTTCGGCCGCAAGAAATATATCTTGTGAAAGCAGACGATGGAATAATTTGTGCCTGCGAAGCATAAACCATGCCAAAACGCAATGACTTAGACGCACCTTCTATGTGCCCCGACAGCAAAGAATATCCAAAATACTAATAGGTCTCTTTGCTTGCAAAGTTCTTCTTGATCGCGAGTGCATTCTAAAATCACTGCAGATACTCTGTGCGGTGGTCCACAGATCAGCGCCTGATATCGCAGACACGTCTACAGACACCAATCTATCCAATATGCAAGCGACTAAGCCCAAAGAAGAGCTACATAAAACCTGTGGCAGCCTCACGAGTCACAACACCCAATATAATTAGTGTTTCGGACTCGGACGCGTGTCCGAAGGTATGACTCGCCATGGAGCAAATATTAATATTGCGACAACAATTTGCACAGGGGCTAAGACCAGTTAAAATGAACCTCTAAGGAAACTATCCATCAGTGACGAGGTGTGTCGTGATTGGAAAAAAATGTTGTTACCGGCAGGTTTTGAACCTACACAATCAAGGAGAAGCGTCTGTTGTAGCAACCACCAGGCTACACCAGTTACAGTGAACTTCGAAAGAAAGCATCCGTGAGTGAATATCAACGTGTGTTTTGATAAAAAACCTCGTCGTCGGCAGGTTTCAAACCTGCAGTCTAAGAGAAACAGATTTTGATTCTGTTGTAGCAACCACCAGGCTAGACCAGTTGCGATGAACATCCGAAGAAACCATCTACGAGTGAATGTTAAGGTGTGTTCCAATGGAAAAAACCTCGTCGTCGGCAGGTTTCGAAACTGCACAATGCAGAAGAAACAGATTTTGATTCTGTCGTAGCAACCACCAGACTTCACCAGTTGCAGTCAACTTCTAAAGAAACCATCCACAAGTGAATGTCAACGTGTGTTCCGATAGAAAAACCTTGTCGTCAACAGGTTTCAAACCTGCACAGTGGAAGAGAAACAGATTTTGATTCTGTTGTGCAACCACCTGGCTAAGACCAGTTACGATGAACTTCTAAGGAAACCATCTATAAACGAATGCCAAAGTGTGTTCCAATAGAAAAAAAACTGTAGGTTAGCAGGGTTTCGAACCTGTACAGTCCAAGAGAAACAGATTTGGATTCTGTTGGCAACCACCTGGCTAACACACGTTACGATGGACTCCTAAAGAAACCATCCATGAATGAGGGTGTATTCCGACAGAAAAAACCTTGTCATCGGCAGGTTCCAAAGAGAAAATATTTTGATTCTGTCGTGGTAACCACGCTGGCCAGGTTAAAGTCTTTAACTCTTCCACTTGGCGACTCACGAGATTTCCCAATTTGAAAACTTATGGGGACCCTGATTGACACGACCGGAAAAAGATGACACGGACAATAAAATTCGAGTTGAACGTCTACGAGACAATACAATTGCCCCGACGAGGGACGAAGACTGAGAGAAATCTAATTCACCATCATTAGCAGCAGGTTCAATATAAAATCACCACTAAGTATACACGGAGTTTCTAGAAACACAGAGGGCAATCAGCAGATACCAAAAAAACGAGGACAATGAAACACTGTCACCACCTTGAAGGTCAGACATAGAGGATTGGAGACAGGAGTCTCATCTTCTCACAAAACGGTGGCCATGCAGCAATCCAGTTCATCCCAAACATAACATCACGACCTCGAACTCGACACCGACAGTGAGAGTACGGCAATGGATCACTGAGACCATGGAGATTTCAGCGAAACATGAACTTGGCCGAGCGAACGAGCAATCGAAGAAGACGAGAGAGGAATCCGATTCAAGGTCAAAAGCAACACATGCAGGAAGAGGACCGATTTGGAGAGGTTTCAGTGGTAAAACACGATATAACCCACTCCCTTATGGTAGTGGGAATAAATCTATATGACGCATTAGAATTGTCGCACAGGGTGTTCGGAGGCCAATTGAAGCACTTAACTTGCTAGGAAGGTTCTGAGAAGTGGAAGCCTTGGAAGTAGGGCACGGTGGTCTGGCTTTCCATACGGATCTTTTATAATGAATTATTCAATATGACGTGTGGACACAATTGCGCCCGAGGCCAGCGCTTATTCGTGCTTAATACATGTAGAAAAGCGTACCCTTCTTCGAAATTCCACATTCATTGTTACCATGACCGCACCCAGCGATATTTCTACGAGGACAGTGTCAGATCTTCCAAACGTGGAAAACTGTCATAATGCACCGGTTCCTCCAACCTTCTCTGACCCACTCGAACATCGAGCGTTCCTGAAGTTTCGCCTTGCTCAAGCTTATCGTATCTTTGGTAAGCTTGTTGTCTTATTACAACACGAAGCGTTCGTTGCTGACGTGCAACGCAGGAAAGTACGGCTTTGATGAAGGTGTCGCTGGACATATTACTGTTCGGGTAAGAGTGACGATTGCAGCATGGTATACGTGGTATTCTAATTGTTTTGTCGACAGGACCCGATCAGACCAGATTGTTACTGGGTCAACCCCTGGGTGATTGATATCATACCGAGATAAAATTATAATATTGATCACGAGTTGCCACAGGGTGTTCACTTCAAGTTGATGCAGCCTGAGCTCCTCCTTCTTGTGGACCATGAAGGGAAGATACAGGAAAAGGAATCTGGACCCTCGCGGTTCCTCAACAGGGCGGCGTACATGATCCATTCCGCAGTTCACGAAGCACGCCCGGATGTTATATGTGCCGCGCATTCGCACACTACGTACGCCAAGGCGTTCGGCGCTCTCGGGTTGCCCCTTGATCCCATCACTCAAGACAGCTGCGCATTTTATGAGGTAACTCGTATTCATCGCTCCCTTGGAATTATCCTATTCAAAGAATCCATAGGATCATTCTCTATACGAATTTCGTGGGATCGTGGATGACCGCGAGGAAGGTCTGGCTATAGCGACTGCTCTGGGTTCAAACAAGGTTTGTGAATGCATCAGATTACGTACTTGTGTCGATGCTCACGAGATTCCAGGCTGTTATCCTCCAGGTAACTATCTTTGAGAGCTCTGTCGAACGTTCTTACTAACCCCTCCGTGTAGAACCATGGTATCCTTGTTGCCAGCGAGTCGATTGAATCTACTGTTTTCTTTTTCATCTCATTGGAAAAGTGCTGCCATGTTCAAATGATAACGAACCAGGCTGCCGCTGCTTGTGGACTGAAACCGCGCCTTATTGATGCAGAAAATGCGGCCAAGACGCATATATTCCTTGACGGTGAGGGCTGGTTTAATGGGATTCCCGAGTTTCAGCTCTTGGAGCATGACGAAGGAAAGAGATTCGAGTACATACCCGCGCACAAGGAGAACATGTAAATTGACTGACCTATGTACAATACGGAGTCCTGAGGCATCCAGTAATATTTATGCCAACCTTTGATTCACTAAAATATGGCATAGGCGCAGGTGATATTAAATGACCGTTGTCATTTCCTCTATAGAAACATACCAAACTGTGCGCAGATTCACTACGAAGTATCTCTAAGATAAACTGGTCGCCAGAGTATCTGGTTGAAAACCCAAATCTAAAGAGTCATTTATTGAGAAGGAGAGGAGAGGAAATGGACATTCTGGAGCCAAAGTCCGGAACGGAGTGGGTCTTCGGCAAGCCGCAAAGTCTGGCCAACTGGGGAGGTCGGTATAGAAGATGTGAATGAGAACGTGATTTTTTCCATTGCAGTGAACAAATGGCCAACATTTATGATGGGCGAAGAGATGCCACTGAGATGGCTGACGCCGCCTCATCGATCGTCCAGCAAGAAAGGGTCAGCAAAACGTGATCAAATACAGTTTAAACTCCGCCAGCGGCCCACTAGGCTTGCACAGTTGCCCTCGACTTTCTGGAGAGGGATAACAGGCTAACTTAAGGCCTGTTGGAGTCAGAATGACCAGTGAGAGCGATGTCGTCACACAGGGGGCAGCTCAGGAGGCTTTAATTATCACGCGGGAAAGCAGAAACAACCATATAGATGCTGTTGAGTTGGCGTCCCTAAGTACGACGTTGCGATTGGATATCCTGCTTTAATCAAGATAGTAGCACATCGGTGGTTTGAAAGTTCTTCACTATGCAAGATAATGTGATTGATAAATTTGGCATTCTTACTATACTTTTTGTATGGTGGACGATAGGTTACGCTATGCCGCAATTTATTTTGAAGTCCGACCAATGTTTCTATTCACGCTATGGTCCTTGTCACATGAAAATTAGTTCTACGCCAGTCTGCGGCGACTCTGCGCGCCGTGCTCACTGAGGTAGATCCGCAGCTGCTGGCGAGCATTACTATTAATATCACAACATTAGTGGCGAATGAATCTATCCTTCGGATTCCTTCCCTGAGCTCACTGAGCAGCCCTTACCCTCCAGGATATGCGACTCACTCAGGCTGCGCAGTGCTTCATTCCCGCTATGACATTAGTTGGTGGTGTGTTTCTCACTGCGTATGTTGATCTTAATCGTCGACTGTGCCCTTAGTTGTTATCAAGTCATTGGACCCTTCACTGATATTCCTACTGTTATTTATGTTAACGATGAGTCGAGATTTCTCCGTGCTATCGTCTTTTCTGCATGACTGCATTGTGCTGCGTTTTATTTTCCAATCATAATGGGGTCACCGTGGAGTTGACATCTGGTCGCGCGCATTCCTACTATCGACAGTTGGTATAATTCTTAACAGACATTTTGACCGGTCTATCTAACCTGAAGTATATTCCTACTGTCTTTTCTCCTTCTGCCGCATCCCATATGGCTTTGAGACAGCATGACAATCATGTATGGTCTCATTACGACGATTAATATTATCACGACGGCTTGCAAACTCTGTCCGTATCTGTACTGACCCTTGTTGCCCCTGCTGTGTGCAGAAGAGAGCAGAAATTCGTACGAAGACTGCTGCTCTATGGAAAGCCAGACCACCGTGCTCTACTTCCAAGGCTTCCACTTCTCAGAACCTTCCTAGTAAGGTAAGTGCTTGCATTGGTTTCCGAACACCCTGTGCTAATGTGCCACGTAGATTTATTCCAGCTATCATAAGGGAGTGGGTTATATTGTGTTTTACCACTGGGACATCATTCAAATCGATTGTCTTCCTGGGTCTGTTGCTCTTGTCCTTGAATGGTATTCTTTTCTCGTCTTCTTCGATTGCTCGTTCGCTCAGCCATTTGGGCCCAAGTTCGCGTTTCGCTGAAATCCCAATGTCCTCAGTAATTTATTGCCGTGCCCTCACTACCGATGTTGAGTTCGAGGTCGCGTGAGGTCTCGATATTGTGTTTGGGATGAACTGCATTGCTGCGTGACCACCGTTTTGTGGGAAGATGAGATTCCCGTCTCCAATCCTCCATGTATGGCCTTCAAGGTGGTGACAGTGTTTCACTGTCCTCATTTTCTAGTATCTGCTCATTTCCTTCTGTGTTTCCAGAAACTCCGTGTATACTTAGTGGTAATGTCAATCACATTGAACTTGCTGTTCATGATGGTGAATTAGAATTATCTTAGTCTTCGTCCCTCGTCGGGGCAATTCTATTGTCTCGTAGACGTTCAGACTCGAACTTTACTGTCCATGTCATCTTTTCGGGCAGTGTCAATCAGGGGCTCCATAGGTTTTCAACTTAGGATGAGTCGTCGAGTGGGAGTCAAAGACTTTAGCCTGGCTAGTGTGGTTACCACAACAGAATTGAAATCTGTTTCTCTTGGGCTACGCAGGTTCGAAACCTGCCGAACTATAGTTTTTTTCTATCAGAACGCACTTTGACATTCATTCATGGACGGTTTCTTCAGAAGTTCACCGCAACTGGTCTTAGTCAGGTGGTTGCCACAACAGAATCAAAATCTATTTCTCTTGGACTGTGCAGGTTTGAAACTTGCTGATGATAAAGTTTTTTTTTATTGAAACACACTTTGACATTCACTCATGCATGGCTTCTCTAGAAGTTTATCGTAACTGGTCTTAGCTAGGCGGTTGCCACAACAAAATCAAAATCTGTTTATCTTGAACTGTGCGGGTTCAAAACCTGCCGATGACGAGGTTTTTTCTATCAGAACACACTTTGATGTTCACTCGTGGACGGTTTCTTTGAACGTTCACCATAGCTGGTGTTAGCCTGGTAGTTGCCACGACAGAATCAAAATCTGTTTCTCTTCGACTGTGCAGGTTCGAAACCTACCGACGACAAGGTTTTTTCTATCGGAACACACCTTGATATTCACCCGTGATGGTTTCTTTGGCAGTTCATTGTAACTAGTCTTAACCTGATGGTTACCACAACAGAATCAAAATCTGTTTCTCTTTCCTGTGTAGGTTCAAAACCTGCTGATGACAGCATTTTTTTAATCGGAACACACCTTGACATCCACTCATTGATGGTTTCCTTAGAGGTCCATCTTAACTGGTCTTAGCCCCTGTGCAAATTATTGATGCAACATTGATATTCACTCCATGGCGAGTCGTGCCTTCGAACACGTTCGAAATACTAATTATATTGTGTTTTGCGTAAACCCCCTCCTCTGAGTCTTCTCACTATCTTGATTGCAGTAGATCGTGTAGCTGGTGAAGCTTCCTTGGCGTTACACTGCCTTGGATATCTGTGAACTGACTTGCAAACTTCAAACTCAGCCTCCGTTGGTTATTTCTTCGTGTATTCTTGAGCAGCTTCAAGGGGTTCATACATTGATAGGTTCTCGGTCAAGTCGCAAGGCCTGCAGGGTCTGAGCTTCACAATTCTTTGCCTGTGGGACAAGTGTATTGGTTAATAACGTGCTCACGCTGCTTCTCTTTGCCAACGTAACTGAACTGACAGCGAGATTATATACCGTGTGACCCGCGTCTAAAATACTTATGTCTTACGCACGAACCTTTGAAGCCGTGGCGGAATTCATCACTATGCAGCGTCGTAATTGGCGACCATTACCAATAGTAGTAAGTAAGCGCACTTGTGACTTTTTGTGACACAAAATTATATTCAACTTGAGGTCTTACCAACAAACATTGATCGGACTTCAAAATACGTCGCGGCAAATCGGCCAATCGAATGAGACAGGCGGAAAAATCCTGGACGAAATTGGAACAGTTCAGAGGCGTTTCAGAGCCTTTACTTTGAATACCGTGATGCCATCACAACGAAGCTGCTGACCACTTCACTTCCGCCCTCAACCGACTATTCGTTTCTCATCTATGTCGGTCATCCATTCTAAATATAATATCTTCGTTGTGGCAGGTTCATTGTAATTCAACTGCAACTCATTTTTTTCGCAACTCACTGTGCTTGTCTGGTTATTCGGGTGGGACCTCGTGTCCTTGTGGAGAACTGTACACCAGAATTGGTGCCATGCGCTCCTTCGGGCAGGTAGACTTCCAGAAGCCATTAAAGCATACCAATATATGATGGATACAGCTGGTGAAGCTACGAAAATAGGTTGCCTTGATTCGTCCACAGGCAAGTCGTCATGGTGTCAACCGAATATAATTCTAGTCCCCATTGCACTTAGCTTTCAAGCAAGATTGCTGCAGGCTATATGCTGCAGGTGGCAATGATGCTATTGCTGCGAGTAATTGTAACAGGGCTGTCGAGCTTTACTCTGCGGCGATAGACCTCGATTTTACAACCGATACGGTCTTTGCGAATCGCAGTAAGGCGAGGTCTGGGGAAATGCTATGGGAAGACGCACTCATTGACGCATAAAATTTTCAATGGTACCTTTTCTGCGTCGATGAGTGCAGTCATCGAACTCAACCCCTCATCTTACATCGGATATCAGTTGAAACATGCGATACTTCATGGCGCACATCGATATGACGAAGCCATCCAGACCTTCAAATTCATGCTCTCCAAGTTATAAAATGCTTCTGACGCGCAAACACAAAGTACACCCCAAAATAATCACATCCTTAAACATGATTAACTCTTTGTCCAGAGCTCCGCCAACAATACATCGATCCATCTGAAGCAGAAGTAGCTATTCAAGATACCATCAAGGTTCAACTCAAGGACGCCCCGCATCGTCTTCTCAATACCTTTTCCGGACGCCTATGCGATTGAGAGGAACATGTCAGTGCCTTCAAAACGAGTACAGAGTACAATGAACTTTTGTCATCATTATTGGTGCACATAGATCTCAGAAAGGAGCGCATCAAAGATGTCGTCGCGATGTACTTTCGTTGTTGGTGAAGGAAAGGAACCACTGCTGCAGAACATCCAAGACAAGGTCATTGATGAGCTGAAAACGGTCGGCGGCATCACCAAGTTACAGTATTTCTGTAAAACCGCTCGTGCTGCAGGGTATCACTGGGGGTGGATTGATTCATGTTGCATCGATCAGGCTAACAACATTGAACTCCAAAAACTCAACTTCATGTTCACCTGGTATCGTACCTCAGCACTCACAATGGTCTACTTGTCTGATGTTCCGCCTTCGTCGAAACCGGGCGCACTGGCAAAGAGCGCATGGAACATGCGAGGATGGACTGTACCAGAATTTCTCGCTCTGAAAGTCATCCGCTTCTACCAAAGTGACTGGAGCCCATATCTTGAAGACCACTCTCCAAACCACAAGCAGTCTGTGGCGATCATGCAGGAGTTGAAGGATGCGACGGGGATAGATGCAAGGGTCCTTGTCGCCTTCTGTCCCGGAATGATAAACGCCCGTGAGAAACTGTAATGGGCGTCGACACGTGTCACCACAGTGGGGAAGACATCGCATATTCATTATTTGGGATATTTGGTATTCAGCTCCTTATCATGTATGGCGAGAAGAAGCAAAATGCGCTCGGACGGCTCTTGCAGGAAATCATCGCTGTGTCTGGGAACATTACCACCCCAGACTGGGTCGGAACATAATCCAAATTCAACAGTTGTCTGCCTGCCAACATCACTTCATACACAGCCCCATCGTACACGCTACCAGATATATCCGAAGATGAGATACAGAGATTTGTCTCGCCGCTGCAAGACACTGGTTGTCGAGTTAGCTTTGAAATTGTACAGCTCGCTCGACCATTTGAGCGCCCCCCGTTTTGCTCATCGCCGACTGCATCTGCCATGCATCGTATTCTCTGTCACAGAAGTCAGACGGAGACCCATGGAGCGGGACACTTATTTCAGGTATGAAGTCAAGGCAGATGGGCTTCGTGACCTGCAGATCACCACGGAGGACAAGTTGCCACAGTTCCCACTAGGAAGACCTACTCGATGGTCATTCTTACTCGTCCATCCCTGGGATCGTGGTCTCTTTGAGCTACCTGACGATGAAGACCATACAGAGAGCGTGGATGACGATAACATCGCCCTGCTTGAGTCACCTGGAGAACAGGTCCCGGTTGATTCAGAAGCGAGCGAACATGCAATAGGATTGATTGTCCGCCTTGGACAGCCATTCAGCGCATTCCTGCTAGTGCAGCAACACAGCGGAGTATACAAGTGAATCGCATCAGATCGTGATATCATTACACAAGTTAAAAACGTAGATTCTGTTCACGGTATGATAGACGTCAGGACACTCAAAATATTGTAGTTGCGTGTACTCATCTGTGTTCGAAGAAATTAGGTAGTTTTTGATGATCAATACAGCAAGCGTTGCATTTGAATGCCACTGAGGATATATCAACTGCACTGGGTGAGTATGAAACAGTTGACATGGATTCAATACTTATAATATTTGAAAGGTCATCGCTTTCACTCGTTCAAGTTGAATTTGACGTCAGCGATGGAGCCCCGACTTCCTTGTTTTGAATCCACTTATTTTACATTTCATACATCATCTTGACACATGAAATTTAACTAACAGCGAGATTTGTATTAAAGACTCTGTTGCTCTCACGTGACGCCTTACTGTATGCGTGACTAACTTGTAACGCCCGTGACTTAGTATATTCTCATTCATACTAAGGCCTTCAGGGCCTGAGCACTGATCCACTCATCCTCACATCGAGCAGGTAACCAGAAATTACCTAACAAGGCAAAAAATCAAAAGTGTCTAGACACAATCGAACCCTCCCGCTAACCAAGTGGCTTGTCCCTTATGCTCAGACCATCGCACACGATTGCTTCGTGCTTTTTTCCTTTAAAGGCAGAAATGCGCGCCGCAGAAAAGCAATCGTACTCGATGTCCATAGCACGCCTGGTGCTTTAAAAGAAGCACGCAAGATGCGTGGACTTGCCACAACACACGCGCTATTCACTTACTTCAAGGAGTTAATTCTACCCCGCAAATCATATACAACCGCTTCTCTACTATCAAACACTATTACAAGATGCCTGCTGCAGGACGTAACACGGTACGTTCTCGCTCTACCTCACATCACACGTCTTGTACTTATGACACTTTCTCCACAGACATCTGTTAACTGCCCTGTCTGCCACAAGGCTATAAGCCGCAAGGCAGATCTTCCTAGGCATATGCATACACATGATGAACACAAGGAGGCTCTGTACGTACTCTACCTTATTATACCAGATAGTTCCTGACCTGTCTACCGTCTTGATCAGTATGCACGCGTGTCCATTCCCTGACTGCAATTACAAGACCCTCCAAAAGTCTAACGTACAGACGCACATCAGGACGACCCACACTCGTGATCGCTCGAAGACGTGCCCCCACCCTGGGTGCACGTTTGCTACCACTGATCCTGCGAGCTTGACACGTCACCGCAAGCATGTACACAGCTACGAGCCCAAGGCGCGTCACAACCTTGGAGGGAAAGCTGCTCGACGGTCCGCCACCGCACCTTACCCATCCATTCGATTTATGAAGCCCGAGGTAGATATTGCTACATCGCTGAATCTGAATGACCAGACATTTTCCGAGTTCGCACGCCTCACTCCTTGTGATGCACTCTCACCTGCTGAGTCTAGTGACTCTGGTATCCCTCAATTCTCGGGCGAGCTCACCGAATTTTCCTGGGAGCGACTCTTCCCTGATTTCCCTGCCGCGAACTTTGCCTCCGTTTACGAACAGTCCTCTCAGCTCCCTGCCTCCACCTTCAACCACTCTCAACCCTCAACTGTCCCCGTCGATCTCTCCACTCTTCATATGCCGCAGTTTGACCCAGAGCTGTCCTCCGACGTCAACTATCAGGAGCCCATTCCCGCCTTTGATGCGGACCATGAGTACCAGCCTGTCTTCGGAAACGATCCGAACAATTCCCCATCAGCTGCACTACAGGAGTTTTTGCAAACATATGGCTCGGGATACTTTGAAGGCCGCTGCGAGTACACAGACAATGCAACGTATTCCATGTCCCAGCCCTCGTTTACGAACGAATATAACAACTATTGAAATCTTTCTCGACTATCATATTTCATCTCTTCGTCATATCACCTGGCATCATCATCGGCATCAGCATTACAATTGCATTTGGAACTTGACATTATCATTATTGTTCGTTTATATCAACCACTTCCATCTTTTATATACATATCTTGTGTATTTTTAGCATTGGGACATCATGTACATCATCACACGAATCTCACTATAAATCAATCAACTCGTTAGACTCAGTTCGGCAACCAGATGTTGACCAACATTTGGCAAACCTCACGTGAGACGTTCTCGGCTGACTATTTCGCCGAAGGTCGGAGCTTGAATGAGTTCGAATTCGGACTAAGATATTCAAATACATGTAGATCACATGACTTTTCGTGACATTTGTGTTACAACGCCTAAGGATATTTGTAGAGACACTTCTAAGAGAATCCATTCCATCAGATTGTTCGCATGCATGGTGCGGGCAATCTGATGGAACAGAATTCCTTATTTTGCATTTGTGAATGAGTAGTAGTCTTTACAGTGATTGAGGTACTGCTGCCTTGTTACATTGTGGCTGTACAGTGTGACAGCGGTGTCAATGCACCAATAACTCGGTGTCGCCAAAACCATTATGCCTCGCAAAAGGCCTGCAAATTTGAAAGCCTACAATTACAGCAGCCAGAAGAAGAGAAAGTTAAGCCACACAAGCGATGAGAATGTAAGGAAACATCAATTTTTATTGTGCTGGCTGGAGTACTAAGACTAAAATTAAACTAAAGATGTCACCCTTCTCCAGAGCCTACCCTACAAATCCACCGATCTCACACACTACAAATGGTCCCTTAGCATCAATTAACAATGTAATGGAGTCATGTCCTGCTGGGCCCGAGGACAAGGATGATGAAGAAGTGGATCATCAGGAAATTCACACATTCCTTGACGTGCCCTTATGCGGACTTATCATGCTTAATCAGCTTAACTCACTTATCTCAAAACTTGTTTGCTCTCTCTCACATCATTCACCTGGCATATCTTATATTTTTTGAGTGCGAAATACAATAAAACATGTATATTAATATATCTCAACTTTTATTTTCTGAATTCATTCACATTGAAATTTTGGACAAGTAGATTCAATTTCACCAAGGCAGTTAAGTGTAAATAAGTCCGCATAAGGGCACGTCAAGGAATGTGTGAATTTCCTGATGATGAAGATGGACTTCCATGGACCCATACCCCAGTCCTTGCTGGCCAATCTATACCTCCCCCAACTGTTGATGAAGCTAGACTTGCATCAGTTGATCTTAAATTGACCCTCCAGCATCCCTGTCCCACAGGAGGGTACAAGGATCCTAAGCTTGATTTACTTCTTTGCAGTCATCTTGAAAAATGTGAATGTGTCTGTGGAACTACACAGATCCAGCCAATAAGTACCCTTACTGGATGGCAGCCTCATTGAAAACTGCACATGCTTGCAAGAAGGGACCATGGTTAGCTGGCCGTCTTTGTGAGTGGGTCTGAGCTTATTGCAAGGACAGAAGGGACCTTCCAATGAATGTATATGGGACATGGAACTCATCCATACTGGAAGATGAAGACTTTTCACAGGAACTACTGCTACATCTACAGGGCATTGGGAAGTATGTTAGAGCGATGGACATAGTAGAATACCTTGATCAAGTGGAGGTAAAATCATGGTTAAAACTAACTAAAACCATATCCCTTGTGACAGCACAGCACTGGATGAAGCATGTTGGATACAGGTGGTTAAAGATTCTGATAGGCCAGTTTGTTGATGGACATGAGAGGGTTGATGTGGTGCAATATCGACAAGCAGTCTTCCTCCCCATTTGGGCTGAGTTGCTGTCTCGCACACAAATTTATGTGACTGATGGCAATGAGTGCCCTGTCCACTCAGAACTCTAAGGTGCCCACAAAGTCGTCATCTGGAATCATGACGAGTCCACCTATTATGCCAATGACCATTGAAAAATCAGATGGGTTCACAAAAGTGAAACAGCCATACCTCACACCAAAGGAGAGGGTGCCCCGCTGATGGTCACTGACATTGTTAGCCCTGATTACAGATGGCTACATTCTCTTGAAGGAACCAAGTTCATGCAGGTCCTGTTTAAGGCTGGAAAGGCATGCGAGGGGTATTTCACATGTGAGGATATCATCAAGCAGGCTTCCAATGCCATGGATATCCTTGAGTGACACTATCCTGATGAGGACCACATTATTGTATTTGACAATGCATTGACACACCTAAAGCGTGTGGACGATGCACTGTCCACATGGCATATGCCTAAATTTTCCCCAAGGGATGAGGACAAGTGGGATGGTTCAGATTGGGGCAATGGATGGTGGCTCAAAAATTGGGGTGTGGAGGTGAATATAGTTGGCAAAAATGGAAAGGCTGTGCATGGCACAGATGGTGCGCTGTTGAAAAAAAAGGTTCCAATGGGCAATGGCAAGTTTGCAAATGGATCGCCACAGTCACTGTATTATCTGGAGGGCCACAAGCATGCTGGAGTGTTTAAAGGATGGGAGTGATACTTGAAGAGCGAGGCTATGAGGGGGCACTGAAAATTCGGGCAGAATGCCCAAAATTTCAGTGCGAGAAGGGAGCCACACATTGCTGCTGTCGAAGAATGCTCTACAACGAGCCCGACTTCACTGGTGTCAAGTCACTGCTCAAGTCAGCTTGTGAAGCACATGGCTTTCGTGGAATTTTCTTTTCTGAATTTCACTGTAAGCTGAATTTTATCAAGCAATGTTGGGCTACTCAAAATGGATCTATTGCAAACTTCTCATATCGTCAAAGAAGCCAATATCGAATGGAATGTCCTTCAGTCTTTGGACTCAGTTCCACTGCTTACCATTCGCTGGTGAGTCCCTATTTGTGAATCTTGATTCCAAGATGTGGCAGTGTGCTGACACTATGTGACACCAGTTTTTCCACTCACTCGTTGAGATTCATGGATGCCTATAGAAAAGGACTCAATGGTAAGCAAGCAGCATGGGCCTTGAAGAAGTACCATGGTCATTGAACTTTACCTGAAACAATTATGCGAGATTTGGCAGATGCTGGTTTGGCTGGTAACATTCATTAAATTCATAACATCCCTACTGTTGAAGTCTGACACACCAGAGGGAGAAGAGAAGAGAATTGCTGAAGAATCCGAGAAGCAAGGCATGAGGGGGAGAAGCTGAGGAACACGGTTCAAGCGCAAGCCATAATAGGCCAGTGGGTTGCAGCGCGCTGATGTCGGCCAAGCCTCTACAATATATGTCAATGAGTTATGTCTAAATTTTTATTTCCTTTTCACTTACTATAAAGTTCAGTGCCATAGTGTAAAAACATCTCAGTTCTTCTTTGAGAGACTGACATGTGAGTCTGTAGATTCTCGTACTGTCAGCATTAACTGACGAAAGCAATAGCATACCTTGTTCTTATAGGTATTACACGTGTTAATAGAGTTCTTTGAGAGAGACTGAGATCATACCTTGTTCTTATAGACCCTTTCTCCCACACTCATTAGCCTCTTATCACAAGACCTACCGCATGACTCGGAATCCTATGGACACTTATGTCCAGAAATGTACCGTGGTGCTCAAAGAAGGTCACACAATGTAACAGAACATCACAAAAATGTCACATCATGTGATGTAGATGGGTTTGGATGTGGCCTACCTTATCTACATACTATAAGGATGGAGTGATTTCCAATTTTCATTTTGACACCATGTGCATGCTCAGCAATGAAATTCAAAAATGCAACATGATACTGCCATAATGCCCGAACCTCATGTACTAGCCCTCGAAGCTTCGACCTCACTGTGGCCTTGCAGCTTGTCGTTAAATTCCTGGGATTGTTGAGCACTCACTGTATCATTTCCCTTGCCCTGCAAGGTCTCCAGTGTGCCAGTACTTCAGTTTCAGCTCTCTCAGACCGTGGTATGTATTTACTCTGACCTCACTCTTTTTTCCCTCAATTGGAAACCCGCCAGTGAGATGGAGCAGCAGCCACCTACCTCAGCAAATGATGTGGAGAGGTATTGAGTTGCATTGCAGCATTGTCCTCCAGGTCATTCAAATCATTCACAGTCTCTGAGCAATCTCGCTCTCAGCCTTCGAGGCAGATTCAAGCAGTGGGGAATGATGTCTGACCTTGATGAGGCCATTGAGCTCCATTGGGCCGCATTACTCCTCCATCCCTCTGGTCATTCAGATCAATCTAAGTCTCTGAACAATCTTGCTATCAGCCTTCAAGACAGATTCAAGCAGTGGGGCATGATGTCTGACCTTGATAAGGCCACCGAGTTCCATCAGGCTGCATTGCTCCTCCATCCCTCCAGTCATTCAGGTCGATCAAGATATCTGAACAATCTCACCAACAGCCTTCGAGACAGATTCAAGCAGTGGGGCATGATGTCTGACCTTGATGAGACCATCAAGCTCCATTGGGCTGCATTGCTCCTCCGTCCCTCCGGTCATTCAGATCAATCATCATCTCTGAACAATCTCGCCAACAACCTTCGAGTCAGATTCTTGCAGTGGGGCATGATGTCTGACCTTGATGAGGCCATCAAGCTCCATTGGGCTGCATTACTCCTGTGTCCCTCTGGTCATTCACATTGATCCAGGTCTCTGAACAATCTTGCTATCAGCCTTCAAGCCAGATTCATGCAGTGGGGCATGATGTCTGACCTTGATGAGACCACCGAGCTCCATTGGGCTGCATTACTCCTGTGTCCCTCTGGTCATTCACATCAAACCTCATCTCTGAACGATCTTGCTACCAGCCTTCAAGACAGATTCAAGCAGTGGAACATCTCATCTGACTTAGATAAAGCATTTTAACTATTCTTGCAACTCTCCCACCTATCAAATACAGCATCTCTGACAGATCTAAGTGTTGCCAAGTCATGGGTTGCCTCCACTGAGAACTTCAAGCACCCCTCTGCATTGCTTGCCTATAAGACTGTGCTGAAATTCCTAGATCAGCAAGTTGCTCTCTTATCATCTTTGTTACAATTGTATGTGCCCCTATTCATTTTCTTCTCGTCTTTACCTTGTATATTACGTAACATGATCCCGACTCATATGCTCAACACATCTGTACCATAGTTGCCTTCCTTCTTTGGATATGCACTTATATTCTCACATCTCTCTTGGTCTGTGTGCACATATTGGCTTATTTAAGCATGTTGTATTATGCTTGTGTACTTTACTTTAATCTTACTGGGTTTTACCTGGAATATCCTTCACTTAGGTCTCCAACCTAAGTCGTCTGAATCATCTCTAAGTCTAAGTACTCCTTAGTCTTAGTCTCTATTCTGCTGATCATCTTAGAGTCGCGACTCTTCGATCGAACCCTTGATCCTACTCGGAATACTTCCTTGTAGTAGTCCTCGTTCTCCTTTGAATATAGTCGGACCTCCCAGTAGACTGGCTGTGTCTTATCACTGTCACTGGTGATGCCACCCCAGTTCATAACAAAAGATTAAAGTCTACATCAATCGTCAACTATCCAGTCTTCAACACCCCTCCCTCTGAACCCTGATAAAGCCCTAACGGACAGCAAGACCACGCGTGTAGGCACCGAGAAAGCATAACTCACCAGACGATTCATCATTATGACTACTACAGCCACTGGGAAAGATTTTGAATATAAAATCGGTTTCCCAACTGCTTTTGATGGAGATCGTGACAATTCCCTGGAATTCATTCTATCATGCAACGCATACTTCGACATCAATGAAAAGTTCTATACCAATGACAAGCAGAAGATCATTTTCATTTCGTCCTTCATGATGGAAGGGAACGCCAAATCTTGGAAAGAGCAATTTCTCGCTCACGCTCAATCCATCAACACTTCTGGACAGAAAGTTGGTTATGGGACGATGAAAGATTTCATGAAAAGTTTCAATGAAGCTTTTGAACCAGTAGATTCCACAGGAACCACATTAATGAAGCTCAGGGATCTTAAACAAGGAAACAGCGAGCTCCAAACCTATATTGCTAACTTCGAAGCGCTTGCAGCTAAAGCCCATATCAATGACAACACAACAAAGATCCAATTCTTCCAAGATGGCCTTAACTTAGGCATCTTGACCAAACTATTCGCACCAGGCGATGTCCCAGATGTATTCTGCAATGTTGTATCACAATGTGTTTTCATCGACAACTCCCACCAATGCCTTCAGGCGTTATGAGCACGTCACGCTCTGCAGAAGAAGAAGAACTATGGAAATGCGCATTACACATCCAGTCACGATTCAAATGCAATGGTCGTAGATTGAATCTCCGATATGGAAAGATCCGAGTGCATGAGAAAAGGTCAATGTTTCGGATGCAGAAAGACAGGACACTGTATTTATAACTGCCCTGATAAGAAGAAGAAGACTCCACTCCATCAAGCAGAAGCCAAAGAAGTTCAAGACAAAGAAGATGAAACCGTGAGATGAATTGTAGAGGATTTTTAACTTGGAGAAACAAAGACTCGATGTATGTTTCTCCCAATGTATTACTAAGACTTGTACATGCTGTAGGTGAAAGAAAAGAACTTCATATTCCTATCACCCTTCATTCATATACTCACTTAAAATCCATTGACACTACCGCTGTTATCAACTCTGGCGCAGCAGGAATGTTCATCTCCGAGGAGTTTGTGAAACTCCATCAAATCACACGATGAAGACTCAAAACACCATTTCAAGTTACCACCACAGATAAACCCTCATCAAAGGAGGGCCAATCACGCATTATTGCCTTCTAGTGGTGAAAATTGATGAATGAACCATGTATGGAAAGTTCAATATCACTAAACTTGGGCGAAGAGATCAAATTCTTCTGGGAATCCCGTGGTTATGTGCTATGAACCCAAGTATAGATTGGGCCGTCGAAACACTTGCCCTCCCACGAATGACAAAATCTGATGAAATTGAACAAGACATGGACACGGATCAGAAGAAGAACGGGTTACCTTCTGCTTTCCCTTACCACACCAAAAAATGGCAAAATTCAAAACTTCCAAAACTTGTCGTTGCTCCTACCATTGACATCCCTGATGAACTCTTGCTCAATGAAACTTCTCCACAAGTAAGAATACCACCATGTCTCCCATCACCTATTCCTTGTGTAGAAAAACAAAAGAGCGAGTCAGAACCAGAATCTCAACCACCACCATCAAAACCCGTCAAACAACAACCAATCGAGGAACAACAACAAAGAAAGCGGAAAACCAAAGAAGACCTTGGAGGACGAGTTCATAATATTCCAAAGTTAACCAAATACTTTGTACCACCCAAATCATTAACCCCTTACACTTCTATCGAAGAAATTCCTGATCAGGACGAACCCATGACGTCCACAATGCCCACTGAAGAAGATGAGCAATTCAATACTATGCATGACGTATGGAGTGCCCCCAAAGTACGAGAAGTATCATCCTATGAACTGGGAGAAGGAGAATTCCTGGTTGAATATGACATTGACAGAAGTTACATGAGAATCATTGACAAAGTATCCATGGATACACCCCTTACTCATGATGGAACTTCCCGACTTGAACAACTTCAGAATTACACCACCATCCCCCTTCCTCTGCCAAAATACAGTAACAAAGCACAAGAATTCGCAACCAATGAAAAAGAGAAGAAAAAGAAATCATTCGAAGAACTCATACCATCCTACCTCCATGACTTCACCGACGTCTTTGCTAAAGACGGACTTAACAAACTTCCCCCGGAATGACCCAGTATTGACCACCGCTGTCTTCTTGGATAGATGATCTATAGATAAAGACCTATAAAACCAAATATCTCCATGGTCAGTGATTCAGACAAATACCAATGACTGATAACGTGGTTGTACATGGGTGGCTGTTTATGTTCCCCAGGCTACGGTCAGCAAATGAGTCACTTCTGTGAGATCAGCAAACTCTTGGACAATGACAAAGATTCTTGAAACAACTAAACTTCAAAGAAAAACACAGAAGTCGAACAAACTTAGAAACAGAAGTAGCTGGCTGAATTACTCTCTTCAACGGAATGCAGGTGTTTTGCAACAATTGTGCTACTGCAATTTGTGGGAAGTTACAACAATCACCTTCTCAGACAAGCAGGTAGGATCCCTGGTCAAGACTAGTCACTACTTCAGAGATCTTCTAGCTTACTATTGAACCTGCTGCCAAGGAACTCACTATGAGTATTAAGCAGATAACAGGAATGGACGTCCTTGGATTTCAATACCAAGTCCCCTTTCAATAACTAGAGTCTATCAGTCAGTGAAGACCTTAACTCAGTATCGCTACTCAGATGTGTGAGATAGAGTGTTGCTATCAACCTCTGAAGTCTCTCCCACTAAGCTACTCTGGCCTTAGATGGACTAAAGAGACAACACAAATATTAGAAACGCAAGGACACTTAGCACCAACAAACTTTGAAAGAGAGAGAGAGACCAGTAATCAAAGAAAAAGAAGAAAAGAGAAAGATTCAAAAGAAACAGAAGCAAGGAAACAGACAACAGAGAAAGAAAAACAGAGAGAAAGATGATGAAAGAAACTAGAATGAATTTGTCAAAGAAAAAAAAGATTTGTTGTCTTGCTGGTTGTCAGACACAGTGAGCTCAGGGTCTTGCTAGTTGTTGAGCACAGTGAGCTCAAGGTAGTGCTATCTCACAGAGTAGACTTCCAATCTTACTGTTCTTGACAATGTTCTTGACAGTGTGCTGATAGTGCTGGTCACACTTCACTCTCAGTTATATTTCTGAGGGGGAGAAAAATCTCCAGCTTTATTGACAAAAAGGTGGGTATTATATAGACAAAATGAATGGCTATGCTACTGTTTTCCCACATTTTGTAGGGGTGCTGACCTACCCTATTTATTGAATATTGTCATAGTTGATTTGTAATATGCTCAAGGGTGTGAGAAAAAGTCATGTGGGATATCAATGGCTATGCATAAATTTGAGATCAGGTGACTATTAGTGGCTATCCTAGGAGGAATATCAATTATGTAATATTTGAAGCATAAATTTGCACTTTTTGTAGATGCATAGAGGTGACGCGAGTGAATCATAATGTGTTTCATGAGTTTTTCTGCAGGGTAACTCTATGTAATTATTTTGCTGGGGTCACCTGACATCTGTGGGAATCTTATGAAGTAGTTTCTGTAGCCAAACATACATAAACACACCCATGAAAAATGAATTAGAAATAATAAGCAAACTTTTATGAGCAACAAGAAACTTTTGATTCTGCATCATGGATTGATTTCTGAATAGAGGAACACTAAGCTATTATAGTCCTGGTACTATTTGTCAGCTGCAGTAGTGTTTAGTCAGCCATGCACCAGACCAGTTTGGTGCGTGTCACCGCATCAATACCAAACCCGGTTTGATTCCCTGAACATCTAAAGTTTACCCGCTGTCAGAAAAAGAACAAACTTCAGTAAAAGCACTCATTGATGAAAACGTTGCCAAGGGGTTCATTTCTGAATCAAAATCACCCCAAGCTAGTGGGTTCTTCTTCATTGGAAAGAAGAGCGGAGAACTCCATCCTTGCCAGGACTATCGTTACATCAATGATTGGATGGTCAAAAATGCTTATCCACTTCCTTTACCGGTATCTCTTGTGGCACGGTGTAAAGATACAATCCAGCCTGGGCTGTAGATAAACCATGGCCTAAGCTAGTATGCGAGTCTTGCGCTCTACCTAGTCTGCTACTCTTGTGAGGCAAGAACATTCGACCCTAAAGGGAATGCTAAGTTAGTATAGTCTAATAATGCCCAACCTGTGGTGCAAGACTGCCGTCGGAGGTAGCGAGATGCTAGCGGTGACCTCTGGTCCGTGGGAAACTAGTGGTAATACTAGCGGTAAGCACGGGAAAGTGGTAGACAAGTGGTAGCGAAAGTGGTAAAACTGCGGTAGTGCATGCGGTAAAACTGCGGTAAGGCGTGGGAAACTGGCGGTAAAACAAGCGGTGAAGCGCGGGAAAGTGGTAGAGAGCAGTGGTGCGTGCGGCAGTAAAACAATTCTTAAGAGACAGTGACTTCAGCGAAAGACTTTATTCTGTTAGAGACAGTAGTGGTGACAGTTCCTAAGTACCATGTGTACCATAGAGGGAAAAGTAAAAGTACCAGAATGTGCGAAGAGTCCTTTTTAACATGTGCCGTGAACGGCCGGAATACATAGCGAGAATGGTAGTGAGATAGAGATATTTAGCTAAGAGGCACACAGCAAGCAAGCGGTGTCACGGAAGGTAAGGTAAGTCTTGCTGTAGCTTTAGTAACGGTGGAAACGAATATGCTACGCACCAATGGATCTTAGACAGAAATGGAATGGACAGGAGGACATCGGTAGCGAGATTCAGTAAGGGGCAAGGATCCACAGAGCGAAATGGTACCAGCGAAGCGAAAAGGGGTAATGCTCGCTATAGGGGTTTTCTCGGTAGCCGCTGTAGACGGTAATGAGACACTTGTCTAAAACGGCACTTTCATGGTCAGCGTGACTTTGTTCGCTACAATGGCTTCACAATGCACGATTCTTCATGAAAATGGATATACAGTCAGGATACAACAACATCCACATCCATCCAAGGATCGATGGAAAGCTGCATTCACAACGGAATTCGGTCTCTATGAACCTAATGTCATGTTCTTTGGGTTATGTAATTCACCAGCCATGTTTCAAGCATACATGAATCACACTTTCCAGCAGGAGATTAACGAAGGATGGATGGTTATCTATATGGACGATATCCTCATTTTCTCAACAACTATGGAGGAACATCACGAATGTACCAGACAAGTACTGATGAAGATATGGAACGAACATCTTGTCCTCAAACCAGAAAAGTGTACCTTCAACACTGATGAAGTGGAATACCTTGGAATGATCATTTGGCCTGGACAGATTGCTATGGATACTGCCAAGACAAAAGGGATTGCTGAATGGCCTGTTCCAAAAAGCGTAAGAGATGTTTGATCATTTTTAGGATTCTGCAACTTTTATCGCACATTTATCTCCCATTACTCCAATATTGCACGACCCCTCATCAATCTAACAAAGAAGGATACTTCTTTCCTTTGGATGACTCAATGTCAGGATACCTTCCAAGACCTCAAGGAATGCTTTATAAAATAACCGGTACTTCGCAATCCAGATCCATCCCGGTGATTTGCGGTTGCAACTGATGCTTCTCTTGTAGCAACCGGAGGCGTCCTATTGCAAACTGATGAAAATGGCATTTATCACCCATGCACTTACCTATCTCAGTCGCTAAATCCAGCGGAGCGCAACTATCAGATTTTCGATCAGGAATTACTTGCAGTTATCCGTGCCTTAAATGAATGGTGTTATTATCTTGAAGGGAGCACCCACACTGTCATCGTCTTCACTGACCACAAAAACCTTCTGTACTTCTGTACTGCACAGAAGTTAACTTGATGACAAGCTCGCTGGCAATTGACATTGTCACTCTTTGACATTGAACTACATCATGTTGCAGGCACTGAACTAGCTGCTCCAGATGCTCTCTCACATCGCCCAGATCATGATGATGGTTCTCGTGATAATGAAGATGCTGTACTTCTTCCTGATTCCCTGTTCGTCCGACTCATCAATAACAATCTACTTGATGTATTGGCTACTTCTGACCCTTTGGACGACCCTGTATTCAAAATGGCGTCGGATGCACTAGATGGTGTCTGTCTTCCTCCCATGAAGTTGGCATTGTCCAATTGGAAGATCAAACATGACATACTCTATTTCAAGAACTGTGCTTACATTCCTCCCCTTCATCGTGCCACTACCCTCGCTCACTATCATGATCATATCACTGCTGGTCATCCTGGCCATTTCAAAACCGAAGAACTTGTTAAACGGGAAGCCTGGTGGCCTTCTATGGGTGCCTATATCCGTAAATACGTCGAGGGTTGCGCTCTTTGTCAGCAAATGAAATCAGATACTCACCCGGTCTGACCTCCACTTGTCCCCATTCCTTCCTCCGCTACCCACCCCTTCTTGTAAATCTCCGTTGATTTGATCACTGATCTCCCCGTTTCTGGGGGCTTTGATAGTATCATGGTCATGGTGGACCATGGCCTTATGAAGGGGGTAATTATTATCCCTTGTCTAAAATGGTAACCTCTGAAGGTGTAGCAAAGTTATTTTTGAAACATGTCTATTGACAGTTTGGTCTCCACAACAAAGTTATATCAGATTGAGGACCACAGTTTCTATCAAGATTCTCAAAGGAACTTGCACGACTCCTTAATTATACCATCCCCCATCTACTGCCTATCATCCTCAGACCAATGGACAAACCAAACAATTAAACCAAGAATTAGAAACCTATTTGCATATCTACTGCCACAACAACCCTGAAGAATGGATAGAACACCTCCCTATCGCTGATTTCATTCACAATTTGACACCCGAAACACCTCACCATTCTTTCTCATGATGGGATATGAACCCCACGCCATTCCTCATTTAATCCCTGATTCTACCATACCAGCAGCAGAAGATTGAGTTCGATCCCTGCAGAAGATCTGAGAAGAAGCCATCACATGCCATAACATTGCTATGCAAACAATGGCAGAATGATCCCAAGGAGATAAGTACCAACCATGGAACATCAGAGATAAGGTTTGGCTATCTGCTGCTAATCTTAGACTCAAACTCCCATCACAAAAGCTTGCACCAAAGCAATACAGACCTTTCCCGATCACCAATGTCTTATCACCTATCACATTCATGCTCAAACTTCCTCCGCAATGGAAGATTCACCCCACCTTCCATGCTTCTGTGTTATTGTCCTATAGCAAAAATGACGTACATGGCCCAAACTTCCTTGAACCACCGCCTGATATCATTGAAAAGAAAAAGAATATGAAGTAGAAGCAATTCTTTCCCATAAAGGAACTGGCAATTGCCGACACTATCTTGTCTCCTGGAAAGGATATTCATCAGGAGATAACGAATGGATTTCTGAAAAGAACTTAGCAAATTCCGCATGAATCCTGAATGCTTATAAGAAACTACATGCCCTTTGAATTCAAACTAGCCCCACAAACCATTCGATATGACTTCCTCTGCAACTGCCTCCTTCCCTACTGCTTACATCCACCCTGTCACTGAAGAAACTTACACCACCGCCAATCAATATGACGACCTCATCAGAAACATTGACAGAAACTCCTTTGTCGAAGCCGCCCTCCTCTGTCCAGGACATGCAACTGAGATTGAAAAAATCCTTACCAGCAAGGATGCGTTCACCACAATCCTCCTTACCAATATCATCCGCACAGCTGCCCTCATCGAAACTCTATGCCATGACATTCAAGATGATGCTATCCATCAACAAATCCTACACTGCCAGAAACGCATTTGCGCTTATGGGCTGCTTCTCCTTCCCAATTCTTTTAAAGCTGATGTTGAAACGGCTATTCACATCATGGCAAAGCATCGAGCAGGCATGGCTAGACCTCCCTCTCCGCAAAGAGATCCACTTCCAATTCCTGCTCCTCCCACCTGTGATTCGTGCACTTGTTCTAATATTGTTGCCCTTACTGTTACGAACTGGGGTGGCATCACCAGCAACAGTGAAAAGACACAGGTGGTCTGCTGGGAAGTTCTACAATGTCCAAAAGAGGACAAGGTGAAAGTACAAGAAACGTGTTCCGAGTATGATCAAGGGTTCTGCCTCAAAGATAGATCTAAGAGGTTCTACGAGAATAGAGACTAAGGCTAAGGAGTGCTTAGACTTAGAGACTAAGGCTAAGGAGTGCTTAGACTTAGAGACTAAGGCTAAGGAGTGCTTAGACTTAGAGATGATTCAAGACGACTTAGGTTGGAGACCTAAGCGAAGGATATTCCAGGTAAAACCCAGTAAGATTAAAGTAAAGAGTCTACTACAAGTACACTGTGCTTATATAGGTACATATGTGCGCACAGACCAGGTAACCGTGGGAATATAAGTGTGTATCCTAATGAGGAAGGCATATATTGTACAAGCGTGTTGAAATGCATGAGTAAGGGATGAAAGCACATGTTTAGCGTACACGTATGCTAAACCGGCTGAGTCCGAGAATAGAGTCATGAGAGTTCATGACATCACATGATATGACGTGTTGACGACATATAGTTGAATAATATAGTCATGTGATGTCTGATGGAAGTGGAAGTGTCTGAGAAATAAGCTCCATATCATGTGATATACAAGAATAGAAAGGAAAATAAATAGGGGCATGTATGACTGTAACATTACCCCTCCTTTAAGCGATTGGTTCACCAAATCAAATCAAAAGTCTAGCCCACTGGTCCAGGCTGCATCAAGCTCGACGTCTGCAAGCCAATTTTCTGCATCGGCTGTACTTGGTACACCGTTTCTTTCTTCGGTGGCAGCGACTTGATCAAAGGCTTCTTCTAACTTCTTCAATGTGGCATAGTAACCGTTATCTCCGGGTTGTTTCTTCAGTAACATTCATCCATCAAGAGTCCAAGAGACATCTGTAAGATGTCCTGGTGCAAAGATCCCGCATACACAACAGAAATAATTGGAGCAGTGGCGCAGTTTATGGCCGTGTTGGTAGCATCCATGGCAGAAGATGTCAGCATAGTGCTGGCGAGTGCGTTCTAATGCTTCTTCTTTACCAATGTCTATGGTGTATTGATTGTCGGTACAATCAGGGAATGGGGAACGGAGAGGTCGAAGGACTTTGAGAGGATTGACTCCTAGAGTCATGATGGTTCTAATAGTGTTATGTCTTCTCCATGCAAATCTGTGAGTGGATGATCTTGGGAAGATATCGGAGTAATTCGGTGGTGTGGGGTTCAATTCTAGAAACAGTGATGATTCTCGGGGGACAAGTTCTGTTGTTATGGGTGATAAGGGTGGTGATGGCACAAAGGGTGTAGGGGATCTGTGAATGGAAACTGGGGATGGCGCAGTTTCTCGTTTGGGGTGTCACGAGTTAAATCGATGACTGCTGGGTCATCCCGGGTGAGGTCGATGACCTCATGGTGTGCGGCATGTCGTTTGTCGATGGCTAAGATAGTGTCTGTGAAATTCTTGGTAGCAAGAAGCCGGATGACAGCTTTCTTGATGGTTCCTTGCACATAGCGCATGGCGAGAGCTTGATTGGTGATGGCGGCGGGCGTTAGGAGTAATTCAGCAGTCCTCATGATGAGGATCAATTCTTTTAGCACGACATCGTTGGTGTGAAGGATGTGGGAGTTGAGGCGTTCGGTGTATGATGGATCAAGGATTACAGCCTCCCACATAGACTGGATTTGTTCTGGGGTTTTGGGGAGTGCAAATGGTGATGAATCAACGAGACTTGAGATGTTTGACAAGGACAAGGAAGATGTGGATGATTGAGACATGTTTTAGACGATTTCAGTTGGGTGTACAATTGATTGTCGAGATACTCAGAGTGAATTTCGCTTCTTATAAGCGTTCAGGATTCGAGTGGAGTTCTTCAAGTTTCCTTCTGGAAGCCATTTGTTATCTCCTGATGAGTATCCTTTCCATGTCAAGAGGTATCTTTGGCGACTGCCGGTGCCTTTGTGAGAAAGAATCGCTTTGACTTCATATTCTTCTTCTTCTTCGATGATGTCAGGTGGGGGTTCTAAGAAGTTCGGGCCATGTACATTGTTTTTGCTATATGATGATAAAACTGAAGCATGGAACGTGGGGTGGATCTTCCATTGCTGAGGAAGTTTAAGTGTAAACGTGATTGGCGACAGAACTGCAATGATAGGGAATGGTCCATATCATTTTGGTGCGAGCTTCCGTGATGGGAGTTTTAGTCTAAGATTAGCTGCTAACAGCCAGACCTTGTCTCCAATCTTCCATGGAGTGTACTTCTCTCCTCGGGATCGTTCAGCCATTGTTTGCATTGCAATATTGTGACAGGCGATTGCTTCTTCTCTTATCTTTTGCAGGGATCATACTTGATCTTCTGCTGCAGGGACGGATGAATCCGGGATCAGGTGGGGGATGGCACGTGGTTCATATCCCATCATAAGGTAGAATGGTGATGTGTTCCTTGCATCATGTTTTCGATGGTTATGGACAAATTCTGCGATTGGTAGATGTTCTACCCAATCTTCAGGGTTGTTGCGGCAATAGATGTGCAAGTATGTTTCAAGCTCTTGATTGAGCCATTCAGTTTGACCATTGGTCTGGGGGTGATAAGCCGTAGATGGGGCGATGGCGTAGTCAAGAAGTCGGGCAAGTTCCTTAGAGAAACGAGATAAGAACTGCAGGCCACGATCAGAAATGACTCTGTCATAGAGTCCAAATTGACGATAGACGTGCTTTGAGAATAATTTGGCAATGCCTTCGGAAGTGATGGTTTTCAGACAAGGGATAATGATTACCCCCTTCATAAGGCCATGGTCTACCATGACCATGATACTGTCAAAGCCTCCAGAGACAGGGAGGTCAGTGATAAGATTGACAGAGACCTGAGAAAAGGGACGAGTCGCAGATGAGGGGATCAGGGCAAGCGGAGGTCGAACAGGATGGGCATCTGCTTTCATTTGCTGACAAAGGGCGCAACCCTCCACGTATTTCCGAATATAAGAGCCCATAGCGGGCCACCGGGCTTCTCTTTTGACGAGTTCCTCAGTTTTGAATCTACCGGGATGTCCCGCAGTAGCATGATCATGATACCTTTTCAAGATATCAGGACGATGTGCCGGTGGAATGTAGGCACGATTCTTAAAATAGAGGACGTTCTCCTCAATCTTCCAGTCAGAGAGTGCCGATTTCATGGGTGGAAGGCACACGCCATCAAGGGCATCAGATGCTGTCTTAAAGACAGGGTCGTCGAGGGGGTCAGAGGATGACAAAACATCCTTTAGGTTGGTGTCAATAAGATGAACAAATAGAGCGTCAGGGAGGAGAGTCTGGTCCTCATTATCGTCTTTGCCGGAGTTGTAGTCAGGCCGGCGAGATAGTGCATCAGGTACTGCCAATTTGGTACCTGCAACGTGATGCAGTTCAATGTTGTAAATAGACAAAATCAGTTGCCAACGTGCTTGGCGATGGGTAAGCTTCTGTGCACTTCTAAAGTACAGAAGGTTCTTGTGGTCGGTGAATACCAGGATGGGGTGTAGGTTTCCTTCAAGATAATGACGCCATTCATTCAATGCCCGGATTACGGCAAGGAGTTCCCGATCAAAGATTTGGTAATTGCGTTCTGCAGGGTTCAAAGACTGTGAGAGATATGCACATGGGTGATAAACACCATTCTCATCGGTCTGCAAGAGAACTACACCAGTCGCTACAAGTGAAGCATCGGTAGCAATAGCAAATTGTCGGGAAGGATCAGGGTTACGGAGTACCAGTTGGGATGTGAAGCATCGTTTCAGTTCTTCGAAGGTGTCCATACATTCGCTTGACCAATCAAAGGCCTTATCTTTCTTTTTCAATTTGATAAGGGGTCGGGCGATGTCAGAGTAGTGGGAAATGAACGTGCGGTAGAAGTTGCAAAAACTGAGGAATGACTGGACTTCTTTTACAGATTTCAGTGTTGGCCATTCGGTGATTCCCTTGGTTTTGGCGGTATCCATAGCAACTTGTCCGGGGCGAATTATCATTCCGAGGTATTCCACTTCTTCTGCATCGAAGGTGCATTTCTCCAGTTTCAGGAACAAATGTTCCTTTTGTATTTTCATCAAAACCCATCTGGTTCGTTCACGGTGTTCTGCCATTGTTGTAGAGAAAATCAGGATATCGTCCATGTAGATAACCATCCATCCTTCATTGATTTCCTGTTGGAAGGTACAATTCATGTACACTTGGAAAGTTGCTGGGGAATTACAGAGGCCAAAGAACATGACGTTCAGTTTGAAGAGGCCGAATTCCGTGGTAAATGCTGCTTTCCAGCGATCATCGGGATGGATGCGAATATTGTTATAACCGGACTGAATATCCATTTTCGTAAAGAACTGTGCGTTGTGAAGGCGTGCGATGAGGGAGATAGGGAGTGGGAGCGGATAGGCATTCTTGACTGTCCAATCATTAATGTAGCGATAATCTTGACAGGGACGTAATTCTCCACTCTTCTTTCCCACAAAGAAGAAGCCACTAGCTTGGGGTGACTTCGATTCTGAGATGAAGCCTTTCACAACATTTTTCATCGATAAATGTTTTGACGGCAGCGTGTTCTTTTTCCGATAGCGGGTAAACCTTAGACATGCGAGGAATAAAACCGGGTTTAGTATCGATCTGATGATCAATACCAGGGCATTCGGGGGGTAGTTTGTTCAGTCCATCTTTAGCGAAGATGTCTGCAAAATCGTGCAAATATTCCGGGACCAATTCTTCAAAGGGTTTCTTTTTCTTTTCCTTTTCATCCGTGGCTAATTCCTGAGCCTTATTACTGTATTTCGGAGGAGGAAGGGAGATTGTGGAGTAGTTGGGGAGTTGTTCGAGTCGGGAAGTTCCATCATGTGTGAGGGGTGTATCCATGGATACTTCTTCGATGATTCTCATGCTAACTTCATCGGTGTCATATTCCACAAGGAACTCTCCATCTCCAAGTTCGTAGGAGGAAATTGAAATTTTGCATACTTCTGGCACATGCCAGATGTCTTGCATTGTGTTGAATTGGTCATCATCCTCTGTTGGAATCAACGAGGGCACGGGTTCTTCAGCAATGTCTTCTGACATTGGTTCTTCTTCATCGGGGATTTCTTCAATCGAAGCTGAGGGAGTATTTTGAAGAGTTTTCGGAGGGACGTAAAACTTGGATAGTTTTGGTACATTTGTATCCCGTCCAGGGATTTCTTCTTCTGCTTTTCTCTTTCCATACTTCTGTTCTTCTATTGGCCTTTGCTCAATAGGTTCAGGTCCGGCTCGATACTCAGGCTTGGAGTCATTTTTGCGCTTCTCTGCACGAGGGATCGGTGATATTGCTTGTGGCAGTTGTACACGGGGAGTGGAAATTGTAGTACGTGGCATTCGTACTTCAGGTTCTGGGGATATTGCGTGCGGCATACATGCTGGTTCAGGTTCTGGATCTTTTGGAGCATTAGGCGGTGTAAAGGTCGCAACCTTTGATGGAAGCTTAGAGTTCTCCCATTTCTTCTGTGAAGAGGCCTTCTTCACATGTTCTGGAAATTCGATTGGAAGCCTGTTCTTCTTTCTATCTTTCTCCATGTCGATTTCAATTTCATCAGATTTTGGGGTGCGGGAGAGGACGAGGGTTTCGGCAGTCCAGTCAATGACTGGATTCATTGCGCGAAGCCAAGGGATCCCCAATAATATCTGGTCACGTCGGCCTAGTTTAGTGATGTTAAACTTGCCAAGCATGGTGCATTGATCGATTCTGACTATCAATAGACAGTAGTGCATGATTGGTCCTCCTTTGATATAGGTACCGTCAGCAGTTGTGACTTTGAAGGGCTCATTGAGTTTTCTTCTAGTGATTTTATGGAGTTTCACAAACTCTTCAGAGATGAAGGTTCCGGCTGCTCCGGAATCTATGACGGCAGTGGTTTCCACAAATTCAAGACGAACACGCAATAGGAGTTTAATGGGAACACAAAATTCTTTCGTTGACCTACAGAGTGTATAAGTCACAAGAGTATGTTGGGAGAAACGTACATTGATTTCTTGTCTCTCCATTCTAGGAAATCTCATGTGAGACGTTGTACCGTTTCTTCTTCATCTTCTTCATCAGGAAGTTTCGTTGTTTCAGTCTTTTGGTCCGAAGTCTTCTTCCTTTCAGGGCAGCGATGGGAATGGTGCCCTTTCTTTCAGCATATGAAGCATAGACCTTTCTTCATGCATTCATTGCAATCTATATCCAATATGCGATTTGTTGCATAATAGGATAAACTCCGCGGAGTTATCATGATCTCCTGTTGATGGAAGACCGATCTTGGATTTGAATTCTTTCCAGGTAGTTGTTGTTGTTGACGTGGAGTCTACGTAATTTGATCTTGGTGAGTGTGATTTCTCGGTGCCTACACGCGCTATTTTTGCTGTCCGTTAGGGCTTGTCTTCTGTCAGAGGGCTCCTCTTGACAATCGGTTTAGCGTACTCATATGCTAATCTGCTTATCTAAGCAATCAGGGTTTGGGGTCGAAGACTGGATAGTCGACGATCAGATAGACTTTAATCTTTTGTTACAAACTGGGGTGGTGTCACCAGCAACAGTGAAAAGACACAGGTGGTCTGCTGGGAAGTTCTACAATGTCCAAAAGAGGACAAGGTGAAAGTACAAGGAACATGTTCCGAGTATGATCAAGGGTTCTGCCTCAAAGATAGATCTAAGAGGTTCTATGAGAATAGAGACTAAGGCTAAGGAGTGCTTAGACTTAGAGATGATTCAAGACGACTTAGGTTGGAGACCTAAGCGAAGGATATTCCAGGTAAAACCCAGTAAGATTAAAGTAAAGAGTCTACTACAAGTACACTGTGCTTATATAGGTACATATGTGCGCACAGACCAGGTAACCGTGGGAATATAAGTGTGTATCCTAATGAGGAAGGCATATATTGTACAAGCGTGTTGAAATGCATGAGTAAGGGATGAAAGCACGTGTTTAGCATACGCGTATGCTAAACCGGCTGAGTCCGAGAATAGAGTCATGGGAGTTCATGACATCACATGATATGATGTGTCGACGACGTATAGTTGAATCATATAGTCATGTGATGTCTGATGGAAGTGGAAGTGTCCGAGCAATAAGCTCCATATCATGTGATATACAAGAATAAAAAGGAAAATGAATAGGGGCACATATGACTGTAACACTTACTGGCTTACTCGCTGCTGTTTAGGAAGCCAATAACACAACCAATGCCATTATTGGAGAAATTGAAGAAGCAATGGTCAACTCTAGAGAAGCGAGAGGATTGGTAGCTCGTTTAATTGATGCCATCCATCACTACGAAACACAACCCATGCCATCCCCAATCAATGCTACCACCACAATTGATGAGGACACAGAACCTCCTCATCTATTTACCGAATGTTCTGTCATGCACGAGAAAGCAGTAATAACTGGAGAACTACATAATGAGCTTGCTGAGATTATTGTGCTCAGTCATCATGTAGCTGAAGAACTAGATAGCGAGTCCGCTGAGATTACCATGCTCAGTCATCAGTTAAAAGAACTTCATATTCATCCGCCTATGGTCGTCCCTCATCTCTTCGACTCTACAATTCCTGTCCTCGTAGAAGCCTTAGGGCCTACAACTTCCTCAGACCCCGATGAGTTGCTAGCTGCAGCCGTCATGACACCAGCACCCTCAATCTATACTATTAATGACAACCAAACCGAGGACATCCATTCTAGCAACGAACGAGCCCTTAGACAGATTACTTGCAAACGTGGAAAGAAATGTGCATGATCTACAAGCCCCCATCACTGCATCGTCGCTCTGACTCCACTTCGTAAAATGAACTCCAACCCTGACGAAAACATGAAATCCTGCGTCTGCGGACTACTTGGACATCGCCAGAAGAATTGTGCTGAGTACCAGTGTGGGGTTTGTCAGTATTGGTCACCAACCCACTTATCCATTTACTGTCCCCAACAAGTTGGAACTCCACCCTTCACACTAACCTGGAAGGATAGCGGATTCTACAACACACTTCGTTCTTGGGAATGACAGCTTGATGATGAATGAACTCAAGCAGTGGCTAGAAGAGACTCCAAACGATGTGCTGGTGCTGAAGAGGCCGCATATATGATGAGTGGTTCAGTTCTTGACAAAGATTACGAGTTCAGTGACGATCCGATCTACTATGAGAATGCTCCAGAATAAGTAAAGTTCAGTGACTTTACATGTAAAACAGGGGTAATGTTACAATCATACGTGCCCCTATTCATTTTCCTCTCATCTTTACCTTGTATATTACGTAACATGATCCCGACTCATATGCTCAATGCATCTGTACCATAGTTGCCTTCCTTCTTTGGATACGCACTTATATTCTCATGTCTCTCTTGGTCTGTGCGCACATATTGGCTTATTTAAGCATGTTGTATTACGCTTGTGTACTTTTCGACGTCATCAGGGAAGCTGTTTCTTCCCTTGCTACAGATGCTTTTTCATGCAGTGTTTGTCATGGTGTGCTGACAACTGCAGTGGAGCTAATGGAGCAAGGTCATGCAGTATTTTGGACCCAGCTGGCACACTTCAGTACACCACTTGATGAACTTTCTGTTTCAGGTGACACTGGTATGGCCTTGGCAGAAGAGTTCAAATGGTTGAGTTTTTTGTCTTCATAACACCTTCAATCAGTCTGAAGATCAATCTCCACAAATACAGCAGCTCACCATGCAATTGGATGATGTCATCTCATGTATTTGCATGCTTCCTAGCTTTTCGAATTTTCTTCTCCCTCCTCTGTTCTCCGACCTATGGCAAGCAGCAGAACATGGTCCAGTCATCATCCTTAATGCAAGTTAATATGGCTGTAATGCCTTGATCATCCATAGCATGAAATATCCTGTCCATATTCCGCTTGATACTACACAAGCCGAAGTGTCCGAGTTCCAGTCACTCACAGAGGAATTTGGTTCTTCTCATTATCAACTCAAGCTTGTCAGCATCCTTTGCAAGCTTTGGAATGATATTGTTGACCCCATGGTCCGAGCTCTTGTGGAGTTAAACATACCCCATGGTTCACATATCTGGTGGTGTCCCACTGCTGAGTTCACGCTGCTTCCCCTCCATGCAGCAGGACCTTATGAGAAGAAAAACATGATTTGTCCCACTTTTATATCTCCCCTTACACCCCCACATTGGTGACTCTCATTCATGCAAGAAAACAGGTTTTTTGAGATGCATCCTTGCAACATTTTGTTGCTATTGGTCAGGGTAACCTGGTAGAAGGGAAGGAACTCAAATGTGTCACTCCTGAGCTAGTCATTGTAGCTGAGCATCTCAAGCCCATTGTGTCGTCCTTCACATTACTTGAGGATAGCAAAGCAACAGTGCAGGGTACACTTGATACACTAAATCATAATCAGTGGCTCCATCTCACCTGCCATGGAATGCCAAATCAGACACAACCATTTGAGTCTTCATTTGCCATGCGGGACGGGCCTTTGATGATCAAGGACATCATCTGAACAAATTGGCAGAACCCAGAGTTTGCATTCTTATCAGCCTGTCATACCACTGTAGGTGATAAGGAGAGACCCGAGTAGTTGATTCATCTTGCTGTGGCTATGCAATTCTGCGGATTTCGCAGCGTGATTGGTTCTATGTGGTCTGTTGATGATGAGGTTGCATGCCAGGTCGTGTCTGCTTTTAACAGCAACCCCATTGATGATTCAGGAAGATTGGACTCCACATGTGCTGCTGTAGCGCTGCACAAGGCTGTGAAGTCGTTGCACAACAAGATTCCATGTCATATACCATACTTCTAATCCCAGATCCAACCATATCTGATCAGATCCGATTGATTCTATTTCCATCCGGTCCACAGATCCTGTCTGGATCGCTCATCCGAATGTGCGCACTTCTCACACTCTATCTCCCTTGTGTATATCTGCGTCTATCTCCTTTCGTCGCTCATCCTGTTTCCAGTACTCCGGCTGTGTATAATTCCTTCCTGTGTCACTGATCCATTACCTGTGTTTCATTTCCGATTCGTGCTTACTGATCCGCTGTGCATTAACTAATAGACTTCTGTTACACTTCGTACATAGCCCTCGGTCCCAGACTTATTGATTATCCATCTTAGATACTTACCGTATATAAACCACTTGTAGATCTCCGTAGAACCTTAGTTCGAATATCATCTTAGATTCTGCTCATTCCGCTTCCTTTGGACTTGAGTCACTTTCTGCTCAAAGTCATCTTCCAAGACTTGGGATTGATTCCTATAGTCTATATCTCTGACTCTATCTTCGGATAGCCTACCTCTGTCAGTTTCTAGTTAGGAATCCGTTCCAAAGCTAGCCTTAGTCCTCTTTCCATCCCCGCGCTCCGGATAACCTTCGGACGTACCATATCTGATACCTTCAGATGTCCGGATCCGCTACGCAACTCCTTCCGGATCTTCGGACATATATCTCCTCTCTGAAATAAAGGGGCATTACTCGGACAAGGGGCACAGTGTATGAACGGAGGCCAAAGCCCTTCAGATCTTTCACCCCTTGAGTACGGTCTTAACATTCCACTAGAACAACAGATTGTATTTGTCCACATAGGTGTATAGTTAGGGACTTGATTCTCCATATTTCTAGTTGCCTTCATGTTTCACTCTTCTGTTGATTAGTTATTTGATGGCATTTCTGCATGATACTTTGTTGTTCTGTTCTATACTAGTATATAGTAAGACTCACTAATAAAATGTACTACACACATGGCTATACTTATCTGGTCCAGGACAACTCGGACTTGTCAGCAGCTACCCAACTGATGCAGCAGCAAATGCACACCTTGCTATTGGTGCCAGCACAGAAGATATGAGGGTGTATGGGAAAGGAAGGACACAAGAACTGGCTGTGGTCTGACACTGTTCAGGTGATTGGCGCATGTTGCGTACTAATGGGATGTAAAATTTTGAACCTCCAGCAGGTAGGCGGGCTGCATCACTCTACCAATTAACATTTGGATGTCAAGCTTCTTCTCGAGCAAGGGTTAATCAATGCTCATGAAGATCAACTCCCAGTTAATACTACATACGGCCACGATCATCGGAAAAGTACGGTTCTGATAACTGCCAACATGGTCAAGAGCCACATGTGTTGGAACAGTTGGGTTATGAGCAGGAATCTGGCGCTACTCACCACACAATATCTACAATGATGTCCAAAATGTATGGTCATTGTCAGTGTCAAACTCTGCTGACCATTTATCGCTCTGTCTGCCAGGGGTGCCTGATATAGGAAGAGATGTAAATCTTACTTTGGGAGGCTGCCTGGCATTGTGGATGTAGCATTCTTCAAAAACAGTTGACGGGTTGTTACTGGTTCTGTGACTGTAGCCTGTGAATGTTGAATGTGCAGCAGCAAGGGGATGGAGCATATCACATATCACCTGGATAGGCAATGACTAATGTTCTCGCGAGTGAAATAGATCGTTGGATTCCAAAAGATGCACACCTTGACCGCAATACAAATCAAGTCGGCTGCAGCGAGTTACCACCACGTCACAGACAACAATTCTTGAAGACTGGAGTGATGGAGGTCTTGAAATGGTGAGCCTTTTTGATGTCCTGGAATGTGGAACGAAAAGATGAGCAGATTGGACAAGAAATGTGGTCGCACATTCTTTTGAGCTACCTTGTTTGCCAGGCTCACCCAAACTCTAAATTGAGCATCCCTACTAGATGTGCAATAGTAATGCACTTGAAAGTGCTGAAACATATAAATAGAGTTGGTGGCGGTACCTTTAATCCCACTCTGTACAAGGTCCTCTGGGAAATCACATTCTTTGACGATGTCATTTGCGCTCCCAAATGTTTAGCTCATATTGTGAGATGGTGTTATCGACACTCGCCTCAATACACTGCCGTCAGACCATCTTACTGAAAGTAGCACCTACTTTTCAGAAGGACAAGATGGTGGGTGTTTAGATTCACATAGAGGAAATTATATCCGCTTAGTGGTGCACGCTCTTCATGTCCTAGTCCTCCTGGTAGTTAAACATACCATCATAAACCCCTTCATCCTGTTTCCCGACCATGACCACAGTCCATCCCTCCGCTCGTCCCCTGCCCTTTTCGCACCGCTCATCCTTTTCCCTACCTTTCGGGTTCGACATGTCTTCCACTAGGAGTGTCGGAAGTGCGTGAGGGAGCATGAGATACCGCATGATATTAACGGTTCTCAAAGTCAAACCTAGAAAGAAATTCTCAGCCAAAATTTGCAAATTCAGATGCTGCCAGTACGGCAGCTTTCGAACTCCGGTATGCCCTGCCTGCTCGTCGTTGTCATTGGCGTCGATGGTGGTCAAGCTCCAATCTGATCCTTAATCGCTGTGTTAAGAACACCCTGTATCATGTCACGCACAAGTCAAAGAGGTCGAGGTGGTGGAGTCCGAGGCAATACATCCACTAGTGTGGACACTGGGAAGAAATGTACTATTCATTGGGAGGGGGTCCGTGGTGCTCGTACTGAACGCTTACTTGCCTGGTGCAAGGAAAATGAAGATGCCCGCATCAAGCTTTTCTCTGATTCAGCAAAGGATGCCAAGGAGCAAGGTCGGAAGAAGAAGCAGAGCAGTAGTTCAAGAGATGTCATCTATTTGCAGGTTGCACAAGCTGTATTTTTGAATGATGAAGATCCAGAGGTTCAACGACTCTTCAAGGAGGACCCTAAGGCATTTATCAAACCTGTCTCAACTCGTTTTGGCACATAAGTATTCAGTTCTTGCATCATCTGTCTACTAGAATCACTGATAAGATGTTTCAGACTCCAGAAAAAATACAATGAGTTTAATAAGGACCTCAAGCAGTCAGGAGCAGGAAAGACATATGCAGAGCTTCAAGAGGATCCAAAGATGAAGTCGTTGATCGGTAAGTCTCTGCTGCGTTGATTTGCGCATGTCTTAATCATGTCTCCATCAGATACAAGGCTTGAGAAATTTCCCTGGTGGCCTGAGCTTCATGGCTGGTGGCGGACCAATCCAGCCTTCAATCATGCCTTCTCTACTGCAGATGCAGGGCAAGACTTTGCCTCTGCTGCATTGGAACATTTTAATATTTCAAAACCACCGGCTACAGGTGACGATGACGCTCATGCAGACGATGATCCTGAGGATGGAGAAATAGTTGAGATTAATAGTCACACTATGGACAATGGTGTGACAGATGATATGATTGTTGACCAGCCCCCCTGCATAGCATCACTCCAGCCATCGCCACTATTACCTTCGGACCATAGTCCTAGCAACACGCCAGATTCATTCTCACTGGTTCCATTGCCACAGTGGTACCAACGACCCCAGCTCCCTCCCATCTCAACCTCTGACGCACTTGGCCCAGGCATGATATCATTAAACTCTCCTGAACACTCGCCGGTAGCCAAAAAAAACCCAGTCAACAATTCACTGTCTTTTTTTTCCGATTACAAGGAGTCTTCACCCAGTCATCAGTCTACGCCCATTGACTCAGAGGACTCAGATATTGGTGCCAGCCGAGCACTACAGTCTCTTTGTGTCAGTTCACTCAAGGGAAGTCGTGAAAGTTCACCTTCTCTTGCTACAAAACAGTCTCGTCCATCTCCTTCAAGTGCATCTCAGTGTCCCCCCTCATCATCACGCAAATGCCTTGGCAGCAGTACTCTTGACCAGACCACAGAAAGGATGTCCCAAATGGCAGAATCTCTGATGCTGCACCTTGATAGCAAACGTGAGGTTCATGCCGAGCATGAATGCTATAAACGCATGAAGCTCGAGAGCAAAATATGGGCTCGTGATCTCAAGGCCCGCAGTGCTCGTGATGAGCGGGAGCATGCAATGCGTCTTGCTGAACAAGATCATCACCACCAACAGGAGAGGATGACTCGGCAAATGGAGATTGCAAGAATTGAACTCGAGCTGTCTCATGCACGTCGAGAAGAGGAGGAGGCTCGGATTCGTCGTATTGCTATGGAGCGTGGTTTTGATCAAAGCTGAAGTAGGTTTGTACCGTGTCATCATGCAACTGTTCATTTAGAAATATGAGTGGTACTTTCTCGAGAAAATCTCAAGCATGATTGCTACAGGTTTGCGCAAATTTCCCTCATTGGGTACTAAAGAAGATGAAGAGCTTCTAATTGACAACCATAAATACTACAGGTTTGCACAAATTTCCCTCGTTGGGTACTAAAGAAGAGGAAGAGCTTCTAATTGATGACCATAAATACTACAGGTTTGCGCAAATTTCCCTCATTGGGTACTAAAGAAGAGGAAGAGCTTCTAATTGACAATCCTAAATGCTACAGATTTGCGCCATATATACTTGCTAATTCCTTTGCGCCAACGAGGAAAGCAACCGTGTCTTTAACGTGTTGCGAAAATCCTGCCCCACACTTCCAATGTAAGTTTGATCACCTACTGCACCACCGCCCTCTCACTGATCATCCTCTCCTGCATCAGCGTCAGCACCAGTTTGCCTTGGCCTCCGAGGTTCTTCATAGAAGCGGACATTTGAGTTCTCATGGTTTGATTTTTCCTCAATTTCAACAATTAAATTGTGCAGAACGAAGCATGAACAGGTCAACATGTTTGCGTAGTCGAGGTCCTTCTGGCTTTGGATTGGGATGCGAAGCTCCTGCAGGGATTGAAACCGGCCTTTGATAGAGCCGAAAAAATGTTCTGAACGAACACGAACCTAGACATTGGGTGAGGACTACTAATATATATTGCCATTGATACTCACCGTCGACAGGTTAGTATTGAATATCTTTTGGTCTGGCGTCAAGCTCCCTCCTGGTGGCCGTTTGTATGGTGGCACACACCAGGTTCGTGCAGCATATGCCGAGTCAGCCCACAACCACTCTCCTGCACCAAAAAACAACTCAGGGTTCCGGGAAACCCTCGTTCGTGCAAATACATTCGAGTCATGAAGACTTCCAGGTACGCCGATGACATAGTCCACAATACGAAGGTTATGAGGGAATATAACGACCTTTTAAATTGTAAGTTACTGTGCTGCACACCGAACTGATACTTACCTGTGCTGTCAAAGAGTAGTCTGAATTTTTGTCAAAGAAATCCTCCCCATGCCAACCAGGTTTTTCATGTAAGGGGGATGGAGTCCCATCTACACAAAGAAAACCTCCACGCCACTCACGACATGTTTTTCTTTCTACATAGGCTTTCGCTCACTCTCGTTCAACTTGGTCCTCGTGGTCAAGCGGATCAAAATGAATGGCTCGGTCATGAAGCTGCAACAGCACAATCATCACGCGTTTGTAGCAGTTATAGACGGTCCCTACGGACACTCTGGCCCAGTCAGAAATGTCTTCAGTAGTTGCTGCATTGCCATAATGGCCGACACCATTGAGAAAGACAGCAAGCTGAACTGCGACGGGAAGTTGGGGATTGTTTGAGTTGTTATGGAAGATGAGGTGCCCTTGGATTAACTTCGTAAGTTCGGCAAATATGTCTGCATCAACGTGAAGCTTGCGTCGAAATTTGTCAGTTGAGAACAGAGCCCACTCCTCCAGCAAGTGTAGCTGAGGAGCGCGACTCAGACGTGGATGGACAGTAAGGACCCAACATTTCTCCACCTCATCATGCAATGCACCGATTGCGTCAACGAACTGTGTAAAAACTCATTCACACATGTCTGGGATATCGTGTGATAGGACGCTTGAGTATGCTGTTGAGAGTGATACAAGGGAATTGATTGACGAGGCAGATGTGACCGATGAGGTAGGGGATTCAGGCCATGCTGGTGATGCTGTCCGTATGCTGATATCAGACCCACTATGACCACTGGCAGTGTCGCTGATCTCTGATGAGTCCTCCTCCTCATCTACTAGTAGTTCATCTACCATAAACTAACTCCATGTATCGCGCGATAGTAAGGTCATGACTAGTTTGTTTGAGGCTGCGAAGGAGCCTTGAACGATCGGATTCCCGAGGCATAGTGATATTGAAAGATGGTGTCGCAGACTGCAGTAGATGATGACAGTCTGAGTATAAGGTTAGGGTTAATGTGTCAGCATCGGAGCCTCAATTAACCGGCAAATTCCAAAATGCTCAACGTTTGAAATTTCTATACGAAGTTAACTTTGAGAACCACTATTACCACAAATAGGAATGTTGACCCCTGCGAATAATTAGAGATGTAAAATTTGAGTAAACAAACCGATTAGACGAACCGGTGATTGTTCTGGACTAGTGAGCCATTCTTCAACTCAGTGATCATTCTTATTGAGTTTCATCATGAAAACAACTTGGGGTCAGCCCGACCCTTGTACTGTTCGAACAGAGAAGACTTCTGGGGTTGGTTTAATATCATGGAAATAAGTACAATATTCACCTTAGAAGCTTCATGGTGATTATCGACCCTACAACTTGAATAGGCTTGTCACTGTGCCAGGGTGTGAAATGTAAATGTAAATTTTATGGTGTGTAAGGCAGACCACGCAAAACGCCGAGTTGAGGGAAACTCGTAAATATGTCCAGGAACACAACCATCTACACAGCTTTCAGACTTAGATAACGACGACTGGTCTGTAGCTTCCTGGAATTATATCCTTCACATTTTCTAGCTATAAGACACAACGTTATTTCTATCATTTTCGACCTAATGCATGTCTCTATCCTGGACAAAACGGAAAACATTATTGAGTTCGTTACTCAATAGCTCGGATGATGATGAAGAAGGCCTTGCCTTGGATCGCATTTTGCATGGTCAGCGGATCATAGGGAGGACTGGTGAGAGCCGGTTGCATTTTGGCGATCTTCTACTCACAGCCTCCGCTGAATTAGCGAGAACTGCAGAGATAGAATCTCTCCGTTTCTCAGACGGAGATCTTGTCGTCCTGGGCACACTAGACCATGGCCAATTTGGAATGGTAAGTGCGTAAAGGACACGTGTTATATATACACTCATTGATCTGTTCAGATCGACGTGGTGACGTGCCAGCTCAATGGTCGCGTATATGTTCGCAAATCTATCGAGAAACATTTTGCCCAGCGGACTCGTGAAGTAACACTTGTTTTGGCATCAACGGCTTTTCCATACTGAGAAACTCTGCAGCAATGCTCTCCACAATTGGAACGAGATATTCTTCTACGCGCGAAACGCGAGCGCTCTGCGTGGGCTCCGCATTTATTTTGTGCATTCCAAACCTCCACTCATCTCAACATTGTCATGGATTATGCTGAAGGAGGCACATTATGGGACGTACTTGAGTCGAGCCCTGAAGGTAGAGTTCTTGAGGCAGACTTACTTTGGTGGGCTCCTCAGGCAGTCTGCGCCATCAACTGGTGTCATTCTCAGGGTTTTGTACATCGGTGAGAGCCACTCTCCAGCATTCCGTACCTATGCCAACGTAATGCAGTGATGTTAAACCACAGAACTTCGTTCTTACAGCAAGCAATCACATTCTTCTAATCGATTTCGGGTCTGCTGCGCTTCTTTCACCTTCAGAGCCCGATGGGAGTCAGTCAGTCCCGAAACAATATACCCTTGTTCCTTGTGGTACTTGTGATTACATTTCTCCCGAAGTTCTGCAAGCACATGAAGATGCCCTTCTTGCGCTGGAGTTGTCGGACGACAGTGTCTCTCCTCCAATCTCCAAAGAGGCTGGTTCGTATGGCTCTGAGGTCGATTGGTGGAGCCTTGGTGCAATGTTGTACGAGTTGGCATATGGAGTGGCCCCTTTTTTCGCTAAAGATATCCGAACTACTTATCTGAGAATTTTGGACTACCAGGTACTCCAGTGTCACTGATCTCGGCTGTACATATATTAACCCCTCATTTGGACAGACGAGCTTACGCTTCAATGCGGCGATTCCTGTTTCTGAAAAATTACAGGAGTTACTTCGCAGGTCTGTTCTGCAGTTGTTCATGCTATTATCACTCAAACCACGTGGATGCAGACTTCTCACTGATAGGCATCACCGTCTCGGGAGATGTAGCGTGCTAGAAATAACATACCACCAGTTTTTCGGAAACACCGATTGGTCTTGTGTAGATTCGCGTAAGTCTTGGATATCAATAGCTCTCCTTTTATCCATTATTTCTTGCGTAGGCCTTGCACCGTCTGACATTCATGTGCCGCGATTCACATATTCTGCATCAACGGTGCCGGTCTCGCCCATAGAGCCTCCGGATTCCGCGGATGAAGAAAATTCACAGCCGTTTGCATTCTCTGCTTTATTCCATTCTTCCCCGAACTCTTCGCTTGGAATATCAATTTTGCAGGACACGCCTCATCGTATGTCTCCACGAGCCGAGTCGGCCTTCATCGGATTTTCATGGGGGCCTTCTGAGGATGCACTCTTTCTGCCAACTAATTCATCTCAAAAATACGAGACAGACAGAGTGGCCGCTACCCTTCAGCCTTTACAGGCCACCTCCGAAAAATTTAGCCCTTGTCCACTCAAAGCTCCCAGCGCTGCCACGCATTTCTCCGCTTTCGCAACACCTATTCGTCCCCATGGCTCATCGGCATTTCACACCCTTCCCCGCACGGGTACTATTCGGCGTACAGCTCAGCGGCGCACTGTTTCAGATCGTGAAGCCATGAAGCAACTCGTGGAATGCATCGGAATGAGTGCCAGGAAGAAAGTCCTCGCCAGCGGTCGTAAGCCACGCTTGATGCAGTCTTCTGGCCGAAATTTCTCCAACACCGTCCGGAAAGAGCTGCGCTTTGGTCTTCAGCCTGTTACCACCAACAAAACTTATGACTCCGATGACTTCCCAGCTGTGATGGTTGCTGTGGCATCCGAGGGAGCAGAGGAAACCGAGTCTGATGGACCACCAAGTCCCAGTCCAAGTCCACGCCCCGGTTCTGCAATGTCTATACTCAGCCGAAGAAGCGTCACGCCCACAATATCTGGATCCTATTCTGCTCGTTTGTTAAACCTCCCCTCTACTACATTTATGGCAAGCAGTAATCTGCAAAGCGACGACAATATTTTTGATACACTGGAAAACAGACACACCGCTCTGATGTCTGATTTGACAGCGATTGAAGGGCGCTTGAGCCATCTCCATGTTACTATCGGTGGAGGCACCTAAGTCCTCCGCTAGCGTCGGTTAAAAAGGGGTATGTTTGCCGGGCGTTTATCTTGTACAAGCCGGCTGTTAATGACTACATTTATTTCGTCGCTAGGATATCTCGTCGGAGCTATCCGTATCACCGGCTTGCGAAGTGGAGTTGGTGCGTGCTGTCGTGTATGGAATACACGGTCAAGTTAACCACCGCTGGCATAATTTCAAATTCGAGCAACTGTACAAGGACTACATTCACATCCACGTGTTCTGATGTTATCTCCGGCTGGCGGCATCCCATGCACCATAATTTCTTTGGCAATAAGCGTGCTTCTCGCACATCATCTAACACCCTGCCTGTTAACAATGCCCTTGAGCAATGCAATTATTGACGTAATTTTCCGAAGTGGTCCCAAACCGAGCATTCTACGAGACTCGGAGAAGATCTGTACTAGTATACGTGGTTATCCTCAATCATATTTCCTCTTCACCGTTCGGACCGCCCATTCGCACCACTTCGTATATCTGTAGGAACAATTCTCCGTGTTGACAGTTATTTCGTAGGTCTCCGAGAAAACCCACCCTGTCGAATGGCTGGCGCAGAACCAGATCGTTCTTCCTGTCCTATTCAGGATGTGCAGCCGAGCTTCTTTGACTCCTTCTGTACTTTCGCACAGTGCCCTTGATGAAGCTCAAACATCTAATTTTGGTTCCGGTTCCTCTGGTCGACGACATTTATTAAGGATATGGTATATGTGCTGCAATCTCCCAAATCATGAGCGCCCTTGTTTTTGGACGAGCCATCTCAAAATCCCTATTTACGTTCCATCTCTTCACGCAGAATGATATTCTGACGACGATTATTCCAACGGTGACTACTAGTGTTTTTCAGTAACTTCCTATTCTGAGACCACAAACGCAGACACTTTTCGCACTGGTGGCAGCCCCCCTCTGTAGCCCCTATCGATGTCTTCATGTGGTCTGGTGGATTTGGCTTCACCTCCTCCATTTCAACGTTGCCAATCAAGTGATTGATCCAGCGGAAGATGGCAGGAACAAAGCTAGCCGACCAATACCGGCGGGATACATCAGTTTACGAGATGCGGTCTATTTACGTTGGTCCCTGGTCCCTATATGCTTAGCATCATCAGCGTACTACAGCATCCAAGTGCTTGGTGCAAGCCTAGCGATGACTCTACTCACTCTTTGGTACAATGAATTCAAAGCCCATGGTCATTGGTTTTCAAAAAACTTAGTGACTGGCTTAGGGTATGCTTGCTTCCAGGTTGGGGCTACCCTCATTGCAGGTACGTAGCTAACATCGGATAAGAAAACGCCTACTGACTATCGCAACCAGGCCGAGATATGTCGCGGCTAGAGCCTGATGCTCTCTTAGCTGTGCTGCTTAGCATCGCCATGTTCGCCACCACACTCCAAGCCCAGGACTTCAAAGACCAGGAAGGAGATCGCTCCATAGGCAGACGAACACTCCCAATTGCATATCCTTCTCCAGCTCGTGTGTCTATGTTTGTAGGACTTCCGATGTGGTCGATTTGTCTCACTCAGGTCTGGGGGATGGACGCATTCTGCAGCATCGCATTCGTATTTTATTCGGGACTTGTTGGATTACGATTCATGGTGTGTAAGACAACTCAGGCGGATCGTCTGTCGTGTAAGCTATATAGTGTGAGTCATACCCTCATTTGTGTAACTTCGGCTGACCAAGTATTCTCCGAAGCTTTGGTTTTCTGTCGCACATTTACTTCCTGGTTACTGGCGTTACTTCCATGAAGCACACATGCATATATCATAGTTTACTGAGCAGAGGCTTGATTCAAGGACTTTTCACTTTGGACTCTTGGTCGTTGCAATTTTTTACACCAATCAAAACTCACTGAGTCACCTTTCCTGTATCCATATAGTTCCAAATATACTCTATATGATTTGTTGGCCCGGATTGCGGGTAAGTTAGCTAGATTGCTGGCCAGGGTTCAGAGATGCGAGGCCCGATATTACTTAGCGAGCTACCATGATTTGTACTAGTAGCTGCTGGCAGGTTCCAGCGAATCACTACCAGCTCCATACGTATGCTGTCCACGTCAGGCTGGTCGGTGGCCACAACCTTGGTCAGTTCCTTGTTCTTGAACGAACCTGGTATCAAGATTAATTCAAGCGGAACTTCATACTTTTCATTCTTCTCAAAGCTCCGACTAATGGAGAAGAGACAAGGTTATATTCATCAAACTACTGCGTATCTGATGAATAACAAGTGGACGAAACATGAAGTACTAGTACATGGAAAACGGAATGTGAGCTCTGAAAGGGCCCCACACATTTTTATCATATTTGCTGCAATACTGTCTATTGTGTAGGCCCGTTCTTCTGAACAAATGTGGATTACATCACACTTGTCACCTGGGGCGAAGATGGGTCCAATGCTTGTGGAGCACTTATTAGGTTAGTCTGGAGTTTCTAAATGGTTGCTTACGATCTGCTGAGGCATCCATCATGGATAAATCAGCAACATTGACCTTTGTTGTCGCAGATGCGGCTCTGCGGTCGACCGTGGGTAATAATGAGAGAAGACCACTTCGTTGTATCTCTGGGCCCTTTGTACCCAAGTATCTGCAGTTTCAATCAGGGTAAGTGATCGTTCATCCAACGAAAATCTCTTGTAACCTTTGACTTTCGTAACTCCAACAATGGTTTGCTCGAGCCCATGTTGCCATCCCATTAAGATACTCCTTGACTAGAACATCAGTGGAAGGTCCCCAAGAAGGTACCTTTGCAAAACCGTCTGTGAATCTTTTCTGGACTTCGGTGTGATAGCGTGCTGCCCAGACCATCGCACCGCTTCTGTCGATGCCGAGTTCCGCCATAACAACAACGATCAAGTTATGGTTTGCGTTCCCCGTGGCTTGCTCTCTATTGTACGAGACCATGTCCTGTAAATTGTTATTCAGCAGCCGTAGATTACATCTTCAATGCGACTTTACATTATCGATTAACACCAATTCTGCAATGCATTCAGTCAGTTCGACAAGGACGGGATGATAGAACACCTCGTCGGGAAGATCCATTCCCATTTCATACATTGCGATGGCAGGTTTTGTAGCACATGTGTTCCTTCGGAGCTTAATGTAATCACTGATACTACGGCAATGAGCCTCGTCTCTGTCGAGAGCTTCAACAACTACTGCACGAAGGAATTCGGTATAGCTATAAAGGAAGTGACGTTGAAAAGGCAGGCTCGTGGTCTGAATCGCCCGAGCCCAAAATCTACCAGATTTTTCTTGGACTTCAGAATGCATGATCAAACAAATCGAAGATACTTGCTGTCGTGCGATTTCACCGAGGATGCATTCGCCTTCTGGTCGTGTCTTATGAGGATTTTGTAGGGCATCGATGATGATGTCCACCATTTCCTTGGCGACTGTTGCATTTTCAACATCGGTGTACTCGTCCACAATGATAAGGACATTCATAAACTCGCAGGTGATTCGAAAGTGTTCTATGTGGCCAGAAATTAGAATAGAATTAGAGGTGCGTGAATCACAAGAACCCAAGCTGGGGTCGAAGACGGACCTCTCGATGTGTTGGGATAAGCCAGTCCTGCAAGGCGGGCTACAAAAACAGCATGTGTCCATTGTCAACCATTGAAGAGTTATGGGTAAGTAAGAACAGGCCGAACCAGAATCACATTTGTCAAATGCCTCTTGTGACTCGGCGCTCAGGGCCTTAAATTCACGGAACGAGGCATCGACTTCAGCTTTCACAATTTCAAAATGAGGATTCATGGCACGAGGCCAGGGCCAGTTAGCCATGGTGTCCGGGAGGTAGATTACCTTTGGACGAGGTTCCATGGTACTCTCGAGTATTAAGATACTTTGATAATGAGTGGAAACGGAAGAAAGGTTGATGCCGGAGTGACTCGAGTCCCAGGACTTCAAGTTATAGCCCTCACAATTCAATTTCACCTGCAACTGATTAATGACCAAAGTGGTCTGATGCTGGGTAAAGTTTAAATTAATTCACCGGTATCCATTTGTTTGGCTTTATTTGCTTTACAAGAAAATCGTTAAAACAACATTACTACACGTGGAGCCTGTACAAGGGATTCTTGCATGTGAGTTACAGGCTTCTTATCTTCCATATTCGATTTCTCTTTCGACTAGTATGGATACCGTCTTGTATTTGACGGATATTAATTGGCGTACAGCATGAGTTGAAATGTATCTGCCACATGGTGCTCCTTGTATTGTATCCGCTCTCCGCCATGCCAGCTGACGCGGCTGCCAGTGGTACTGATAAATGTCCCACTTCGTACTTCAAAATGAAGCTTACCATATCTTTGTTGATCGATTTAAGCATACCAGCAACAGATCAAGTGAGTTAATTCACTCCGCTTCGACCCGCTGTGTGTCACGGTTTTCTATCTCCTGTGATGCCACGCTGCAGAGTGGCCCTTTCCCATAAGAGTACTCGGAGGGGTTACGCCTTGGGCTCAGCAGAAAAGAGCGCACATGCTTGTTTTCGATCACATCACGCTTCAACCTGTGTTAGAACGATGACTACATAAATTTATAGGACTCATCGGTTTATGCAAGTTTCACGAGGACCATACAATTAGATTGCTTGGTGCAAGACTTCTTTTCATGCTGCTTATAGAATCCTGATCGTGAATTTCAGCACTATCTTCAGTGCCTAGACAGCCTAGTGTAGTTTTGAGAATCAATGATTTTCGTCAATTTTCAATTACATCAGAGTTAGTCGAAACACCTTTAACAGGCTTGTTGCGAAACCAGGGGATAATCGAATTTTTACACCGACAGGGACTAAACCACCAGTTGCAACATGTGAAGTATCAGCTTGGACATTTTTTTGCCCGCTATAGGTTTGCAATGGTGGTAGAAACGAAGCATTGAGAGTACAGGAGGAGTACTACTTGGAGTTGTTGTACGGCTGCGAACGTGCAAGCTGGGACCTAGTAATAGTGTAAATCATTAGTCTGATCATCACGAACGAGCTACACTAACAGCTAGTGCTGTGGGCAGAAATATTTTGGAGCGAGTTCTGCCAAAAAAACGGCAAAACGGTATTTGGCAGAATGGCAAAAATCGGCAGAATTGTTTGAGTGTTTTCGCGTGTTCTTAGAAGAGTAGTTCAAGATCAAGGCAAAAATATTATCTAAAACTATTGTATAGACGCTTCACCCTCCGACGACAACAGTGCATCAATGTTCCAGACTGCCTCCGTGCCTTGTGACCCACGGCCAATCACGTCAATCTCTTCAATAAATCCTGCAGGTGTAATTCTTTTATCCAGCTCGTTCCAGTCAATAATACCTCCTTCGAACGGATGACTGGGACTTCGTCAGCACCTTCTTGCAAGCCACGGTGTGCTTCTAGAGCCTCGTTTTCAAACCTGCTAAGTTCTTCAAGCAGTTCTTCATCCGTCATTGACTCTGGACCTGCAAGAAATTCATTGTCCGAGCTGCAAGAGTCACCAGTAAGTGGAGGCACCCAAGCAGAAGACCTTTGAATTTCGTTTGCTGAGGCTATTTCAAGTCCATCTTCTGGTTGAGTGTGCATATGAGCATGTTTGCGACGTGCTGGCTTGCCGGCTTCGTCATTCGCTTTGTGCAAGAAATTGGCGTAGCTTGCTAAGAGACTCGAGAGTCTGAACGGATAGGTTGCAGCGTTTTACAGATTGTACCCCACCCAGACCCGAGAAATAACGCTCGACGTGGGCGGCATGAGGTACAATCAAGTGGATTATGATTGCGAACGCCTTCAATGGACAGCGTTCGGCACTGACTGGGAGAGTTTCTCATTGAACTCACCAAACAATTTGAAATTTTGCACGTGTTGCTTGCTCTGGAGTGACTGGGAGATCCACAAACCCAAAGAGGTTCTTCCGTTTCTGTGGAGTATTAATCGTAGTTGACGGAGGCTCGGATGAAGCAGAATCTGCATTTGGGATAGGTGGGAGTAGTAATGCTTGATTTCCGTACTTTGAGGCAAGATAGATACGGACTTCTGAACGAGCCTGGTCCGGGGCTGTAGGGCAGGCATTCCAGTCAAGAATATGTCTGTCATCGCGACCTTCTATATATGTCGAACAGTAATTGCAAGTGATAAACATGGCGATTGGAGGAATTTGGAACTTTTTGCTGTTGGATCAAGTGGTTAGTGATTATTTTTCGAACAGGACGACCCTTGGACTTTGTCGATGACATTCTGGCATGTACAGAGGTCCAGACAAACTTTTTTGAATGTCAAACATTTGTTATTTGCTCACAGTGCAAATAAGATTCAATTTCATATACTTCCGCCGACTTCTGCCCAACCTACTGCCGGCAATTGCCATTGGCAGAATGGCAGACTCTTCTGCCCACAACACTACTTATAGCAAGGAAAGCCTGTGCATACTCATCAGATTCCCAAGAAAATTGAAGTAACTATTATATCAACTCACGCTCCCGCCGAACGAACATACCTAGGCCGCTAGCGATGCTGCACCAAACGACTTTGAATGATCAACTGAAAACAGAGTGCATGTTATTTGTGAGTATTGATGCATTTGGCAAGAATTGAGCAGCCCTAATAATTTGGGTCGAGTTTTGACTTGGCGGAATTAACCCAGGTCTCCACATTGGCCAATCAAACTGAAACCTTTCTTTGCTCATCCGACGGATCTCGCTTTTATAATTGACTCGCAACCTTCACCAGTTCAAGTACTTCGGGACTGACAAAATCACTGAAACAATGGTCATCAATTCACAAACCTGCACAATTGGAAATTGGGATTCTTGCACGTAAGTTACCGGCTTCTTATCTCCCACAAGTTCTCTTTCGCTTAGTGTGGATGGCATCAGATATTAATCATACAGCATGTGTCGGGATGTATCTGCCACATGGTACACTTTATATTGTATTCCCTCGCTGCTATGCCCGCTGACGCGGCTGCCAGTGGCACCAATAAATGTTCCATTTCGTGCTTTAAAAATGAAGCTAAACATATCTTTGTTTTATCGATTTAAGCAAACCAGGCAACAGATTAAGTGAGTCATATTCGCTCCGCTTCGACCCACTGTGTCACGGTCTCCTATCTGGCTCCTGTGGTGATATGCTGTAGAATGGCCCTTGTTCTATAATAGCAATCGGAGGAGCTGTCATGGTTATGCCTTGAGCTTGGCAGAAGAGAGCGCACATGCTTGTTTCCGATCACATTATGCGTCGACCTGTGTTAGAATGATGAATACATGATTTTATACAGAACTCCTCTGTTTATGCAAGCTTGCAGTAAGAATGCTGCAACAATGATGCTGGAAATGAGTTACCGACATCACCAACTGGAACGTTCCTGATGTTCAACTGGCGGCGTGCTTCATACTACATCGCCAGTCTGCAAATCAACATACCTATACTTTCATCTAATCGCTCTTTCACAATGCAATACTGGTGGGTCTTGAGGGATCAAATATCCATCTCCATCATACCGATTTTGGCGATAGAAGCGCTCAATGGTGGTATATCTAGCACGAACACTATTGTTATACACCACCAACGCCCCCACTCGTTCACACTCATCCCTCGAATATGACCGTAGTCTCAAATGATCCCAGTTTGTGGCCATTTATCAGTTCTGATCTTTTTTACAGTTATTGGATGGGTTGGTTGTATCAGTTAATGACATCTCGATTTAACATTGACATGTGGTTTCGCAGTTGCCACCGGTGTTGTGGTGGTATATGATTGGGGTGCGTCGAACAGTGTTCAAAAACCACTGAAATTCTCATGATAATTTCAGTGCTGACACTAGGACAAGAGGTAGGTCGGTGCTATCGCCGGGGTAGTCAACTCGCTAAGAATGATGTTACAGATTGAACTGATCTGGGTGAGTGACAGTCCCATCTTAGAAGACAAGAAACAGAATACAATGAATTTGCGACAGAGACAACGCTGGTCTCTCATGACCGTGCTGTACATGATAGTTCGTACCTTATGTCATACTACAGTGTAACAGGCAAGTTGTGCTGATTCCAAAATATTCTAGACACGATATATCGGAATACCATATTCTATGTATGTTCTTGAGGCCAACAAATTGGTGCTGTGCTAATAGCCCATTTCTCATGATCAGCATCACTCTTCTGGGTATGTCTCATATGCACTGTGTTCGATTCTTCTGACTGGCGGCACACAGAATACATTCCATCGGTCTCACTGACAGATACAGTGAGTATTTTGCAACCATCTCATTCCTATCCAATGGATACATTTATAATATGCAGGGGCGAGTGAGATTTTGACCACTAAACTTGGCTTAACATAATGACTCATAGATGTGAGTGGAGCATTTTATCCTAGTACAAAGGCGATCACTGATAGTGTTTCAGGCAACATTATGAACTACGCTGTAAATGGGATAAATGTGGTCGTAGCTGCCATGCTGGGCGGTGAGCTGCAATACCTCAGTTATATTCACTTGATTGAAACATGATGTAAAGTCATCATGATTGCTCGGTTGCATGCCATGTATCAGAGATCTAGAAACATACTTATCGTTCTGGTCATTATCTTCCTGGCCACAAACATTGCCTGTGGATCAATCGCGGTGATAGCACTCAAATCTACTGTAGGAGGTAAGCTTTACTTGTTGACTTGACGAACACGGCTCATTGGACAAACACTAGAGGAGCTGATACTCTCTGGCATATATATGTGCGACTATAGTTCTGGGGATCCATCCAGCTTCTGGTTTCGATGATATGGATGCTCAACACCGTTTGGGAAGCCCTCGCATTGTGTCTTTCAGTTTGGATTGCTGCGAAACACTTCCGTGAACTGCGACGGCTCAGCCCATCGACAGGATCAACCATCGGTGACTGTTTCCGAGTGCTGATAAAGTCCCACGTGCTTTATTTTGCGAGGTGAGCTTGTAATGTAAATATGGTTATTTTTTTCTGCTCAAGTTCCGCACGTCCTAGCTTTGCTGGCGTCTCTTCCCTCCAGCTTGTTTATGCCTCTCCAGAGGTCTTTGTACGCAGACCTGTCGCTGACATTTACTTGTGACCACTGTTGATCATTTCTATAGACATCAACCTCTATCATAGCTCAGATAATCTATGGGCCCCTTCAAATTTTTGCAAGCGTCCAGATGTTTGTGTTGGGACCACGCCTCATCCTTAGCGTTCGAGAATATCACGCCAAACTTGTGGCCAACTCCGACGCAGAAACTAGCATGAGATCGATTGTCTTTCAGGAGCATGTACATGTATCAACTAGCAGTACTGTGTAGGGAAATACTTTTCGAGTGTCCTGTAGGGAGGAGATATCTGGTCAAGGATCCGCTGTAGCATTTATTTAAGTCATGGTTGTGGTGTTTTAAAGTATATTTATGTAAGAGAAGGTTATGTAGACAAATTCATTTCTTGTTGTATCATTGCTGGAACTCAATGAACAGCAAGGTCATCCTGATGACTGGCGTGCTCTACCATGATGATAGAAGGATGCAGTACGGGATAATTCGAAGATATTACAGCAACTTTCATATCGATAGACCGAATTTCCCCTCACCGCTTTTGTTTGGTTGTGGAGCTGTACAAACAAAAGGGTCTCGCCTGTTACGATATTTGGGCGCGCGAAGTATCCTAGAATGGCCACCTGTCCAACGCTCTGCCCGACACAATTGCAGTACTCTTGAGACTTGCCGCCATGCCCGCCATCACATCCCAGCAATAGGTGATCATGTTTGCTCGTATGAAATCTAGTAGCATAGCACGAGCTACTCACAAGCCACCAAACTGTTAACCGAGTTCTTCGACTCTCTCATCTCACAGGCTAAAGTGGACGTCCTCGTCTGCTCACAGCAGCAGATGCTTCAGTAAGTGAATCAAGCCTGCAGTACAGAGGTGGTAATTTCTCTAACTCCCTTACCAGTATTTGTTGTCATGTATCGAGCGCACTCCAGACCTATTGCTGTCTGAACTTCAACATATGCTAGTCAGGCAATGGGTGTTGAAGTTTCTGAAATCACCATTGAATGAACTATGAAAAGATATGGCTTCATGCGCAAACGTGTATGTAGTTTTTCACTAGTTGCATTTTATCTTGATTATCTCCTCTACTAGGTGTCCCATCTTTGCACAGACGCACGAGAAGAAGTTGATAAAAGAATGTCGAGGGGAAGCTGAAGTTGAATTCGACTGACACGTCCCCAAATTACTCCAGTATTCAGCAGAATCGAGACAGTAATATCTGAAACACCCGAAGGATCAGATTCTTAAGTTTCATAATGACAAAAATGATTCTCTCACTGACAGATTGCTGACTCGGAGCTGGAGCACAAAAAGGATGAGTCAAGATCTGCCGCGGTGGCATGTTTTCGACAACATGGATGAAGGAATGGGTGAGAAGCATATTAAACCAATATCTAGCGCGAGGAAAGCGCTGTTGAAGTATTCCTCGCTGCTCCTCTTTGTTAAAGAGTGGAACTTTGAGAATAATTAGAATCAGACATGAGATTGTTGGGCATCCTGCACTTGACCAACAGGTCTTATATATGTTTTGTCCATCAGTCGGAGGTGGACTTGGTCGGATCATCACTGAGACGGTTATTCAAAAGATGAGAAAGCCATCATGCTAATGACCAGGCTGAGAGCCTGGGGCCGAGTAACACTGAACTTGCATCACCATAAGGAATCAGCATGGTCAATTGTGAAGATAATAGTATAGCAGTATACATGGTAGCACAAGATCGTCAATCGATAGTTGTACGCTGCGAGAGGTGACAGACGCAGCTCGGTGACCGATAAGAGCATAACGAGCTTGCCATTCTAGGATACTTCGCGCGCCCAATTATTGTAACAAGCGGGACCCTTTTGTTTGTACAGCTCCACAACTAAACAACAGCGGTGAGGGGAACAAAATCAAACCTGGTTCATCGATATGAAAGTTGCTGTAATTGCAGCAGACTAAGCTCCGATACGTTGATTGTGTAAGAATGACATGATCAGCTCAACCATCTAGTGTTTGGCTTTCTTTGCTTTACAACGTTCTAAAAAAAAAACATTAAAACAACATTACTACACGTGGAGCCTGTACAATTAGAATTTTGGGATTCTTGCATGTGAGTTACAGGCTTCTCATCTTCCATATTCGATTTCTCTTTCGACTAGTATGGATGCTGTCTTGTAATTTGACGATATTAATTGGCATACAGCATGAGTTTGAAATGTATCTGCCACATGGTGCGCCTTGTATTGTATCCGCTCTCTGCCATGCCAGCTGACACGGCTGCCAGTGGTACTGATAAATGTCCCACTTCGTACTTAAAAAATGAAGCTTACTATATCTTTGTTGATCGGTTGAAGCATACCAGGCAACAGATCAAGTGAGTTATATCCACTCCGCTTCGACCCGCTGTGTGTCACGGGTTTCTACCTCCTGTGATGCCACGCTGCAGAGTGGCCCTTGTTCCATAAGAGGGGTTACGACTCAGCAGAAAAGAGCGCACATGCCTGTTTTCGATCACATCACGCTTCAACCTGTGTTAGAACAATGACTACATAAGTTTATAGGACTCCTCGGTTTATGCAAGCTTGCAGTAAAAAAAATGATGTTGGAAATGAGTTAACGGCATCAATGCATCATAAACAACTGGAACGTTTCTGATGTTCAAGTGGCCGCGTGCTTAATACTATGTCGTCAGTTTGCAAATCAAAATCGTGACCTTGATCCAACCGAGGACTTTCTCTTTTGTCCCATTTCACACTGCAATACTTATGGGTCTCGAGGGATCGAATATCCATCTCCATCATGCCGATTTTGGCGATAGAAGCGCTCAATGGTGGTATATCTAGCATGAACACTAGTGTCATACACCACCAACGCTCCTTACTCGTTCAAACCCATCCCTCTAATATGACCGTAGTCTCAAATGATCCCAGTTGGTGGCCGTTGATCAGTTATAATCTTTTTTACAGCTATTGGATAGGTTAGTTGTATCAGTCGGTGACGTCTCGATTTAACATTGACTTGTGGTTTCGCAGTTGCCGCCGGCGTCGTGGTGGTGTATGATTGGGGTACGCAGAACAGTGTTCAAAAACTGTTGATATTCTCATGATAATTACAGTGCTAACACTAGGACAAGAGGTAGGTCGGTGCTAGTATCCCCGGAGTAGCCAACTTACTAAGAACTTCATGGTGTTATAGATTGAACTGATCTGGGTGAGTGACAGAGTCCCATATTAGAAGAAAAGTGACAGAATACAATGAATCCGTGACAGAGACAACGCTGGTCTCTCATGACTGTGCTGTACCTGATAGTTCGTATTATATCATACTATAGTGTGACTGGAAAATTATGCTGACTCCAAAATGTTTTAGACAAGATATATTGGGATACCATTTTCAGTGTATGTTGTTGAGGCCAACAAGTTGGTGCGGTGCTAATAATCAATTTTTCGTTATCAGCATCGCCGCTCTGCGTATGTGTCTACTAATATGCACTGTTTTCAATTCTTCTGATTGGCGGCACATAGCATCTATATCATTTGTCTCATTTACGGATACAGTGGGTATTCTGGAACCATCTCATTTCCTATCTGATGGATACATTCATATGCAGGGGTGAGTGAAATTTTGACCATTGAACTCTGCTCAGCATGATGGCTCAATAGGTGTGAGTGGAGCATTTGATCCTGGCACGACGGTGGTCACTGATTGGGTGTTTCAGGCGACATTATATACTACGCTGTAAACGGGACAACTGTGGTCGTAGCTGCCATGCTAGGCGGTAAGCTGCAATATCTCAGGACATTATTAACTCGACTGAAACACGATGCAAGTCATCACGATTGCTCGGTTGCATGCCATGTATAAGAGATCTAGAATCATACTTGTCTTTCTGGTTATTGTTTTCCTGACCATAAACATCGCCTGCGGAGCAATCGTGGCAATTGGAGTCAAGAATACTATAGGGGGTAAGTTTTACTTGTTGACTTGACGAACACAGCTCATATGACAAACACCAGAGGAGTTGATACTCTCTGGCACATATGCGTGCGATTATGTACAGGGGGGGTACCCCGAGTTTCTGGTTGCAACGACGTGGGCGCTCAACACCATTTGGGAGGTCCTGGCATTGTGTCTTTCAGTCTGGATTGCTGTAAAACACTTTCGTGACCTGCGACGACTCGGCCCATTGACAGGATCGATCATCATAGGGGACTGCTTCATAGTACTGATAAAATCACACGTGCTTTATTTTGCAAGGTGAGCTTGTAATGTGAATGTGGTTATCTTCCTCTGCTCAAGTTCCGCACGCCCTAGCTTTGCTGGCGTTTCTTCCCTCCAGCTTGTCAATGCCTCTCTAGACCTCTGGGTACGCCAACCTGTCGCTGACATTTGGTTCTGACCACTGTTGATCATCTCTACTTGTATAGACTTCAGCTTCTATCGCAGCTCAGACACTTGATGGTATCCTTCAAATTTTTTTAGGCGTCCAGATGTTTGTGTTGGGACCACGCCTCATCCTTAGCGTTCGAGAATATCACGCCAAACTTGTGGCCAACTCCGACGCAGAAACTAGCATGAGATCGATTGTCTTTCAGGAGCGTGTACATGTATCAACTAGCAGTACTGTGTAGGGAAATACTTGCCGGATGTTCTGTAGGGAGGAGATATCTGGTCAAGGATCCGCTGTAGTATTTATTTAAGTTATGCTTATGGTGTTTCAAAGTATATTTACATAAGTTGCACAAGTCTACCTGCGTGACAAAGCCCGCTACCAATTTCCTACCTAATTTCCAAGGTTTTGTAACGTACCATGTTTATTACAATAAATTCGCATGTAGTTTTGATCGTTTTCTGGAATTTGGCACGCTGCGACCAGAACAAGTGATTTCAAACTTTTTACCAGAGTCCGCATGGATTTTCTTATTTCATCTCTCGGTATTGTATGTACTCGCTATGCATAATCATATCAACAATAAAGTTCTTGACCTTCGTAACGAAGACGAAATACGAGTTCAGATCCAGCATGTCCATATGAATTTACATGATGAAAACCTTTCTCCGATGTCCACCATTCATACAATGTTCACCGTCGGGTTGCGACATTCAAGCAACGGGAATTCATTCGCCTATAAAAACAGCCTCAGATTACGAATGAAGATAAGAACTAAAGATCCCCAACGAGGCACAAGTGCATGAGCGTAAAGATAGTAAGACCCTCTGCAAGGTCAGACGATATAGTGACGGTAAACTTCTAGTAGGAGCCATCAATCCCAGGAGGGTCAATATTAGGTGTCCAAGGTCCTGCATAAAGGACAGATCCCAACCCATCTGCAGGGGGCACGAGCCGTCCACGCAGGATTTGATTCCCAAGGCGATGCCAACCTGAATGCAGCCTTCTATGGATACCTATAGCATCTGTTAGAGTGACGCATGAGAGAAAAACCAACTACCAACCGGTAGAATAACTTGAGCGTCCAATTCCTGACCGGAATATAAGTTGGCCCCATTCTGAGGGTACCCTAGCTCGATTGTCTGAGCCAAGGTAGCAGCAATTCCTGCAGCAAAGACAGCTATGGGTTTGAAGATCATGTTAATGGGAAGTTGGTTGTGAGGGTTAAGGTTTCTAGGTCTTGCTTGTCTTGCCGATAAGTCGGGAAACTTTATACCCAAGGGAGAATTGATATCGAGTTTCAATCAATACATGCATAGCACCCACTGTCACGGCATACGCTAGCGGTAATGAAATGCTTAATCCATGTACACGGGGACTAGTCTAGGTTGGGCTGTTGCGGTAGAATTCAATCTCGTGTAGTTGCATTTGCACCTAATAGATCCATAAAGCCTGCATAAGTTTGGTAAACAAGAGCAAGTCACTGCACGAAGAGGACAGAATTGCCATCACTGCCACAGCAGAACCGTACGGCGGCAACAACGGCGAAGTGGGCTAGGCTCACTCCACTCTGGACTTAGCGCACAGGAAGAGACAGAGATAATGAGGTACGTCAAGTATAGCTGATGTGAGCAGGGCCTCAACTTGAAGCGTAGTAAGTATTGTGACTTCCGATGATCGTGTATGTTCCTGAACAAGGATTTGATGTTGAAGTTCCAGTGACCTGAGCCAAGTGCACTGTTTTGATTACATAAGAGGAACTTCATTACATACTTACATAATAGTACTACGTGTCCTTGTCATTGAGGCTCCAACAACTTCAAGGGTACGTCGTCACGCGTCAGACCTCCAACTTATGGATACGGTCACTCCCTTGATCTCTCTTATGCGGAGCTCCCGATATCTGTTGTTGCATCTAGTTATAGTTATCCCTTAATGTAACGTCTGATATCAGGTGTTCATCAGAGTCGCAGCGTTTTCACCTGCAATCATTGCCACAAAACTAGTTGAAGAGGTCATTAGTTGTTGCGTATTGAGCAGATCGCAGATACGTTTTTCACTGGATTCGCCATACCTTACTGGGCTTACCTTGATGACACAATGTACGTATTTACCACGTACCCTTGATAGTTCTACGCCATGTCTTTCACCCCTCCCGGTGTAGGAGAAAAACACCACCGCTGCCAAGTAAGCGTTACTTGGAATTCATTGCAGACGTGGTCCCCCTGATATTGGACATGGTAGCTCCTTTGAGCTGCACCTGGGTTTTGAGCAGTTCGTTAAATTGTTCTTCGTCCTCTAGTTAACGCCTAATCTTGGTCGTATTGCACAATACACGCACTGGACTCGTATCCTTGACTGGTCTGCTCCATCCCTCTCTCCCCTCCCTGTGCACGAGAAAGGCACCCTCAAAAAATGTACTCGTTGTAGACATTCGCCATACCCCCAATACCTGCTGCTACCCACGGTACTCCTTGATATCGCGTGTTCATTGGAGTTGCAGCGTTATCACCTGTGATATTTTTTCGTCCGTTCAAGAGATCCTCACAGGTGGTGTCGCTGCGTTTTGAGCAGATCGCAGAGTTGCTCTTTCAAGCTTCACTCTCTAGGTTCGCACCTTGGCCTAGTTACCTGCTTGTTCACACGTCGTTGACGTTCTCCCAGAAAATACCCTTTTGGTAGGGTCTAGAATCGAAGTCACGTGTCATCACCTACTGGGGTCTTTATACGAAACACAAAGATATTCTTGCAGGGGCAGCGCCGCGTTTTAAACAGCTCGCAGAGTGCTTTTCTACAGGTCCGTACCTTGGCTTGGTCGTTCGGACACTGTTAAGGGGCCGTCTGCGGCACATGGTTAGTAGCTAGATATGATCATTACGACAGGTCTATACAGGACCTGCGATAGTCCTCCCATATGCCGGTATAGGCTGAGCACAACCCTATTCCCTGCTCTATTTTTTCCCTCCTGCTCCCGTCGTCCCTGCTCCCCACTCCCACATTGAGGGCCAGGTCGTTCCGCAAATAGTCATGTTGCTCATATACTCATAATTGTAAGATATGATACTTGGCCTATTGCGGTTGTCTTCCTCGAAGACATCGTAACTTTGTCCATGCAAGATATCACTTTGCCGTACAGACGTCAACACGTTAAGGCCTTGTAAACCCTACGCTTCTTTCGAAGTTTGACCTTAGATCATGCACTTACTTGCCAAGGTTATATGGATGGGATTTTATTTAATCTTTTCTAGCCATGTCGGGATAGATGAGCACTGCCCATGCTACCTTATTAATAAGGGAAAAGGCAGAGTCTAGCCCAAGAAGCCACTAACAAAGCAGGGTGGACTTCAAGTTGTCAGTCGTGTGATCATTGATATGCTCACGACCTTTCCGTTGGATCTTTCCGTTGGCAGCAAAGTATTGAAGACAGTCATCAAATGGAAAAACGCGGCGGTGGCGCAAGCTCGGCACGATGTCGTACAATAACTAATTTTCATTCGGTGACACCAGAACCCTTACTTAGCACAAGTTTGACGAGATTCCAATATGCTCTATAAGTAATGTACGTTGGTGATCAACAGCCCATCCCTCACTCTTTGAATCTGCACGGTCGGTTTCATCATGCCAGGACTAGAAGAATATCGCCAAGTCTACGCTCTTGAATGGAATAACAACATATCAGGTTCGTTGAGCATTATTGGAAATGAATTATTCTCATGCTGAATTTCGTCGTTTTCCAGTTGTAATCATTACCCTGATATTCTACGAGTACAGTCAGTAGCTTTCATGAATCTTGCAGTGCGGCTGAGCGCAACATTGTTTAGTACTTCAATTCGAGAAAGAGGTAACAGATCGTTTTGTTATCGTCGAGTACTTCTGATTATATTATTTCAGGTCACATTTGTTTGGGTTAGTGCTCAGCCCCAGTGCTATATATGAAGATCCGAAACTGACTGGTTACTATGCAGGGAAGACAGTGGTCGGCGATGACATATCTATACCTTGTCGTGAGCTCCACCCTGTAAAAGTGCTTCACGATTTCACATTTTTGTTACTATGTCAGGTTCGATATTTTGGTATTGTCACTGTAATGTACGTCGCGGTGCACTGGCTGTATCCTTTAGATGATAAATTGTACGTTGATGCTGACTTCCTAGTAGGATTTGTGCCATCTGTACGCGACATGATACCAACTGAGCCACCATTAACTGACTAGCACTAGGGGGAGGTCTATTTTACATACCTGAAGCAGTGAGTGTATTGATTCTGTCTTGGGAGAGTTCTAGGTTGACCCAGATTCAGCCGTGCGTCAAAATTTTGTTTTACAGCCAGGCCTGACCTGCTCAGCTGACCTCTTGTTTACTAGTTGTGAGTGTGTCGCATTCAACTGAAACTACATAGTGACTTTAATTTATCGTGAAATTGAAATAGGTTATGGTATGTTTCTGTTCATGAAATGGGGGTTTTCTGTATATTTTTGCTTGGCGGAAGGTAAGCCATATCCATACATTCTCGCACTTGGCGCTTACCGATTTTGCATTTGCAGTCATTCTTATTTGGCGTCTTTACGTCCTATACAACAAATCCAAACTCATACTTTATGTTCTACTGGGGTTGTTCCTACCTATCGTTGCGCTCTATATATGTGTGGATGCACTTTTATGGAGTCGACCGTCAGCAATTTCAGGTGACTTCCTATCTTGATTGTGTTCTTTTCAAGCTGATGCCTGATTGCATAGTGCAAGAGATAATAACTCCAATTGTCAAGTATTGCACAACTTTCTATCACATCGGGCCCATGCCTGCGATATATGCTTCCATCCCCGTAATATGTTTTGATATTTTATTGGTTGTCCTAGCCATTACCATCCTCAGGAAGCATCTGAAAGAACGGAAGGAACTTAAAATGAAGCCTAACACCTACATAGTAATAATCGTCCGATATCATGTCATATACTTTGTCCTGTAAGTTCCCCTTCATTTTTAATGTTCTCTGAAAGTATTTATCAAATTACGCTAGGAATCTGGCAAGTCAAATATTCATGGCGATATTGTGGGCCCACCTTTCGGTATGATTTCCTGACTCCAGAGAGATCCGCTTTAATGCAGGCATGTACAGACGGTGGTGCTGAATCTCGTACTATTGTTCAAGGATACCGCGCCACTGATCATAGTGCCACGTCTTATCATCAGCATCTGGGACACGCATGCCAACGAAAACTGCGTACATGTCAGTACGACGTTCGAGGATTGTGTCTGTTGGACTTCGCCACCGAAATTCGAGCAACCTAAGATTGAGTCCTGCGTATGAAGTTTCAAATTGAGAAAGGAGGCAGTAGGATTATCCTGGGCTCATCCAGTAAGTAGTTCCTCTTAATCGGATATCATTCTTATAGCTTACAGTTCAAATATGCTGGATAATTCTTAGGTGCCGGTAGGGTATACTGGCAATGGTCGGATCACATCAGTCAGGAAATGACAGTCGACGGGATCCACTTGTGGATTAGATCAGGAATAGTACGACAATATAGTAGACACGATCATGTTGTCTGGCTTGTACTAGGCTACGTAGACGTTTCTTGTGTAACAAGATTCTTCACTCTGTTCTCTGTGGCCTCTCTTGTCAACGTATTCTCTATCCTAGCAACCATGTGTGAGAAGGATCGTCCAAAAGGAAAGATACTAAATGGCTGACCTTGTAGCTACCATGGACAAGAGAACCGCTGGTCACATGGGAGAAACCCATTTCGTCAGCTACTTTTTCCATCCGTCAAACTCGGAAGGTTCCTATTGCTTGTCTTAGTGATGCGAACACCTTCCTTATGCACGTGCTCGAGCACCTTCAAACTCTACCGGAAACTTTCACGGCTGTCGCGCACAAAGAGAGTCAACTCCTCCACAGTCTCAACTATGTGTGCGTAAACGTTAAACTAGACTTAGCTATGAGAGAAATCTCTTGTTAATGCTTATACAAGGATCTGAGGCGCCCTCGAGTATCCTGGTGGTGAGCCAGTTTTGTGAAAAAAATAAGCACATTGACCGTCTGTGGTAGATAAATAAACAATCATAGTCGTATGTATGACCGGGGAAGACTCATCTAGCCTTCCGCGCCAGTGTTATGTAAGGATCGCATATCCTCTACGCCCGGATCATGGCTTCAAACCAAGAACGTTCGAGACCACATGCTACATGCTATGCAACTCCTGTCATTCATACCGTCACTCAATCAATTTTCGTACCCCTTTTTCTCTCCATTCTACTTTACCTTGTCAGTTGCAACGCCACTTCCTTGTGCCTCTGTTTTCACATAATCGTTCAATCTATCCATACCCGAGGTCCCTTACCGTTTCACAGTACAAGTAGCTCATGTACTGTTCCTATTCACGAGCGGAGAAAAAAAGCCAGAAAATCCGATACGTTGAATCCCATCCCATTTCTCTCTCATTCTGTTCACTTTCCCCTTCGAACGCATACCCAGCCTTACAGTTACTGGCAAAAAAATCGGGGGATCAGATGAACAGTTGACGTCCAACCTAGCAGCTGCGATGTCCTTCCAATTAATGATAGGAAGTAGACAGGTAAAAAAAAGTTTTTCTCTTCTGCTTCCTGCGCTCCGTGTCATTCAACATCAAGAATACTTGAAGTGTGCCAGGTTCCAGTTGATGGTCATAGTGAATATGACCATACAGAAATGCATGTTTCGTGTGTATTCTGTCCTATGATATCAGTGGCGCACTTGTGATTTACAGCAAGATCTATCGTCATGGTTTGGTTCTTCTCCACGCTTCGTGAGTACTTGATACTACCAAGTACAAGTGGCGAAGTTCAACCTTTCTCCAAGTGTGGTGTCGAACATGTTTCAAATGCCATCCGGTTCTGTGTAATGGATAACATCTACTGATCTCTTTATGAATATGCCCTTACTCGACCAGATAAGTGAAGAGTTGGCAATTAGACGAATGGAGCACTAGATATGAACCTGCCGCCGGAGCATCGGAGCATCGCACTCAGGTAGTTGTTGCCAAGCCAGACGCAGACATCGATGGAGAAGATCCACCAGAGTACGTTGGAACACCTGAAAATGAACAACTATTTGAGTAGAAAGGAGATATCTACCGTTACCCATCCTTGAGGATTGGCGATGCAAGATGAGTGCGACACAAGACGTGAAGATTAGATATTAGTGATGTCTAATAACGCACAAAGTACACATTGCAATTGAGTTTCTTCCTTGCTATAACACGATTTCGATATGTGCAACAACCGTCTGTGATTTCAAGAGCCGCCGCGTAGAGCAAGAACAAGATGGAGAACTGATCCTGCGGAGATGTTGAATTCCTTAGCGGTCTTTTCATCCGGCCTGTATCATGGCCAAAAATTATACGGTAAGTTAGCGTGATATGATGGAAACGAGGGGGACCACACACATCTGTCTCCCACCGAAGATCAATCTCTGTTGCGGTGGTGGCACACCGGACTGCTCTTCAACCTTCTCTTTAATACGAGTGATCTGTGTCCCCATGGCCCGTGAGCTTGACAGAAACGAATACGCTTGGTTGTAGGCTAGATACCTTGTCTTCAAGATCAATATCCAACTCAATCTGTCCGTACATGATGGTTAGTCATGAACAGATCACGATAATTGGATTGGGCACCTCCTTCCAGTGAGCGTCTAACAACTATCAGTGTAGCAAAACATCTGTTTCGAATTATATTTAATACCCACCTTGACTTTAATGAGCATGGTCGAAGATGCACGCCGTGTATCTACGCCCGCTTTACTCGATAGTATGTGATTAGCAAGGTCGTATTGAGATTCAATCTCCGCAAACCTTGCATGTCATGTCACGCGACTTGCCGCCGGCATTTAAAAAAGGCTTTTGATAGTATGCACGTTGGCACAACGATTATATCTTCACTATTAAAGACCTGATTGTTGTGGCGAAATCCAAAGAGACTAACTACGTCGCTGTCAATAACATAACCATGACCGGTGACCCCACTCAACCCTTGATGTCAACCAACCAGATCCCGTTCAAGTTGTCAGGTCTGCCCACGTTTCGTCAAAAGTCAAGTTTCTCATTTGTACTGAACATCTAGTACGAAATATGCACCCTGTTGTGCCTACCTTTTCCCTCAAAATCCAATAGAGCCGTACAATACTATTCTGGGTGCATCCATTACTTGTTCCCCTCCAGTTTCATGATTATAGACCCCTGTGACTTACCACCATTCTCGAGCAAAACAGTGGTTATTGTTCCTCCGGCTTGCAGAATGGAAAAGGTGAATTTGTCTCGAACATGGAACCCAGCAACATGGGAAAACTCTTTTCGTTCTCGATGTCTGGAGAGTCGAAACTTGCGAGTGGTTATCATGTTTGTACCAGATTACACTCACACTTTACATGATGTTAGCTTAATTCCTCCATCCTCGCATTCATTGCCACTGTATCATACCGTCCTATTTATTGCATTTTGTCTCATACAGAAACTTGGAAAATGAATCATCGCGGTTGCTGGAGGCAGGTCACATGACGTGTCGGAAGAGGTCACGCAAAACAGATAAACCTCAAGAGTTACATACGTTCTAGATCTAGCTCTAAAGTCAACTTAGCATGTTGGTCTGAACTGCCGATCATCACTAGCACTTTTAACTGCATGTAAATACGTGTTCAGAACATCTATGTTTCTGTCTTCTTTGATGGACCCTTATGCTCACCGTCGATTGTACACGGCATTTTTGAAATTATGTATCCTCAAAGGGCCGACCAAAATGGAGTCCTTGTATTAAATACGGTCCGCGATACTGGAACACAAGCTTTCAGTATCACTGCCTTTTGGCGTAACAGTTAAGCGGATGACAGTCTTGACAAAGTTGAGCCTTGAAGGGTGGAGGGACTCGATATGTATAAGCATTGAAAATTCTTTGATCTGCGTTCACGTTACAAGCCAGTATGCAAGTATATATAGATATCCAGGTAACCGCATAAAAGACCTCCGTGTTTTCAATTTTTCACCACCACGACTGACTGCGACGACGAAGACATACACCCCACACCCTTGAATTCTAAGTGAAAGATAATTGAGTACCGCAGCATGGTCGACATGACTGGAAAGACTCACCAGCGAACCAAAGACGTAAGCTGTTCTTCTGAGCCTCGTCACATTCTTGCATCAGTGATCGGTAGTACTCGAGTGATTCGACATTACACGTCCGGACGAGTATAAGACATTTGTACTTCCTTACGGTCAACCACAGTGACTCGAGGTCCCACCCGAACATCTGCAAAAAAAAAAAAACGCAAAATGCGGTTGAGAAAAAAATCATGTTCAGTTGTGTATCGCATCAACGTACCACCACGAATTCCGTGTACATGGAGAAATCCATTTTCTTAAGGGAATGGTAATGAGCAATGTCATCGACGATTCTGATAGCGGTATTGATGTACTTGATGGCTTTCTCGCGGATATTGGCCTTCGAGGCAGCGAGCGCCATTTCGGCATAGAAGTATATCTGATGCACGAAGCACAGAACAATCAGTATCATATTCAGAATAAGAACAAGAATTGATACTTACTTGTACGACTTTACACATGACAAGATCGGTATCGGAAGAAACCTCGGCCACGACATCAATACACTTGATTGCTTCTTCGTGTGCATTTGTATTGAAGATGGCGATAGCCTGGAAATCGTAGTGAAGCACGGAGCATATAAGAAAAAAAAATGTAACCCACCTTGATCAAAAATAGAAGAAGGTAGCTGACTGAATCTCTAGCCGCGAGACTCAACGCGAGATCAAATGCAATACCCCCTTCGTGAATCTGACCCATTCCGTAGTGGGCAATTCCCTTGAACACATAGCCTATCGACCACTTGTGAATCTCGATGGACTGTATCACGATCCAAGTTAGTATATGTTGAAAAGGTTCGGTATTAGTCGTCACGACTCACCTCAATTGCATCTTTAAGTGCCAACGCCCATTGGCATGTGCGTGCATAAACAATTGAACGATACCCAAAGCAGGTGTAGCTTCTGGTATTTTCCCTGATTTGTTTTGTAAGTATCTCCAAAGCTCCGGTCAAGTCCCCGCCCTTTGTATATAGCGCAGTGCGGACGGTCACCTCCATTTCGGCGGTGAAGGTGTATTTCTGTGGGATGTTCGAATTGCGTTATGGAAGTCAACAATAAGAGCATACCTTTTGCTTTTCAATGACTTTCACTTCGGTCTTCGTCTAAAATTCGCAACATGAGATCACAAAATCATGAGGAATTAACGAGAACATACCGACACCAATCCCGTGGGCACTATCCACTGTGATACCTTCTGTTCACTGCCTCCGCTGAAGAATGAAGCAAAAAACGCCCCGGCAGAGACATCAAGTATCTTGGATTTGGGGAACGGCCAGAGGCGGAAACTGCCATCGCAAGATGCAGAAGTGATCATGGTATTGGAATCATTGACAGAAATCGCGTTGATCTTGTTAATGTGACCATGGAAGGCTTCAATCTCATCTCCCTTCGATACATCCCATACCCGAATGGTAGGATCGTATCTACCACCTCCTGAGAGAAGGTATGTTCCATCGTGCGTCCATGTGAGTGTGAAGCTGCCACCCGAGTTGCCCTTGAGCGTTTTGACACGCTGGTGACTTACTGCATCATAGATATGGATGTGGTCCTTCGTAGCGATGGCAAGACGATTGCCTGAGTGCGAATACCGAATGCAGTGTACAACTGCGTCAAGAGCGATAATTACATCTATTCCCTTCCATGTGGCTGTGGACCAAAACTTCACCATACGGCCACCCGCAGCGGCCAAAATTTTTCCATCTGCAGAAAAGTCGAGCGATATAGGATGACTCTTGACGTCACTGGAATCGTAGGCTGCAATGAGGTGAAGAGCGACAGATTCATGCGCGTGGGCAATGGACTTGGCATGGCCATTTTGGTGAGTCACGTGCGCAATTTCAACCAACTTTCCCCCTCCAGGAACATGATTAAGGAGACAAACTCCATTTTCTCCGTTCCAGAGAATGATCCCTCCAGTGGTATCACAACTCGCTATAAAGTTCTCGTCCCGTGATACCGCCAATCCGGACACATCACCTGGATGCCCTACCAGATGTTTCAATACTTTCCTCGTCGTCAAATGCGACAGATAAAGTGTCTTGTCCAGACTAGTGACCATATGCTGCTTGTTGGACAAAACAGCTGCAGAAATGGAATCATGATGCGTTTCCGAGAGCTCTGTAATGCGTTGTGTGACGGTATATTCGAGAGTGGTTTGCTTGGTCACTGTGGTCGTGCGTACGGGTATCGCAGTGAGTGATGGCTGTTTTTGTAACTGGGAGTCAGGCTTGAACGACGCTTGGCCGCAAGTGAGTTGGGGTTCAAGCACCATTTTGCTGTGAGGGAGCTGTGTGTTCATGGTTGATTGCAGTTGAGCTAGGCTTTGTAGAGGGATCGCAGGTGTCTTATTCTGAGCTGCAGAGGTGTGTTCGCATTGCGTTTTTATATCGTTTCAATATTCATTAGATGAGAGCCTAGGGGCTCTCACCGTAAGGGAATATGTAAGTCCATCACATTTCCCAAGGCAAGATACTTATTTTTCACATGGTAATGTGAATGCGGTGTAGGGAAGCCATCTTGGCCGCGCGGAAGACAGAGTTCACCGTGACATGCCTGGCAGTGCGCCGTTCCTTAGGCACTCTTGGGCTTGGCATCGATCTTCTGTGGTATGGAACATTATTATTGGAGATCTAATTCTTTTCCGTCTGGGATAGGCACTTCAACTTTTGTTAGCTAACAGTTGCTAACTGACATGGATGGGAAGTCCGTGTCAGAAACGTCCAGCAGAGCGCCGTCGATCCTGACCACCTCCAGCTTAGTACCTGGCACCCGCCGCGGCCTCCTAGGATGCTAGACCAGAGGCTAGTAGACCGGCGGGATTGCAGTAGTTTCGAGCCACGAAAACTCTCATTAAGGGGCTTGACGCTACCCCCACTGCTCGTACCTCTCGTCCTATTTAAGATTGCTACTACTGAGCCTACGTGAATAATAGTGGGAGTGGATGGTCTTTGCAATGCTCCAACTGAACCCCTCTAGGTAGCATCAGTACTCATAACACACTATAAGGGTAGTGTGCAGACAGATGGTTGTGAATAGGAGAGCTTTATCGGCATTTACCCGACCCGCTGCAGCCATAAGTACTGCAGCAGGCACCTAGTCAAGTGCCTTCTGAGCATATTGTCATCCAGAAAAGAGACTTGTACTCTGCGGCACAGTAACTTCAAGTTATCTCTGACCATGCTTGAAGCACTTCAAGTCCTGAAATGTATTCACAAGCAAGACCGCCTCAATTTTACAGAGGACCTGGTGGCTGACGAGCTGGACCTCCCAGAGCTGCTGCTAAGTTAATGGCTGACGGGAATTTCGCGAGCGCTCTAGCACCGCCACTGCTTTGTCTTACATAATGTCGACTTGATGTCCTTCTCCTAAATAATTTCTGATTTGGCCATAGTGCTGCACCTTGTCGCAGAGTCGTCCTAATCCTTGCTCCATAAAATCAAAAGTTTTAAATATTTCAGTTCAACATGATAGCTACATAAAACTTCCAATTACCAGCAGTATTCCTAGGCTCCATACAGCGAGGATACTCTGCGACGAGGTCTCCCGCGGTGACACTATAGCCAAATTAGGAAATATTTAGGGCCCGTGTGCAAACAGCCGTAAGGTCAAGTCGAGGGCCTGGACTTGGCCTGGACTGATCGGATCATCAACATTACATGATACAGCCATGGCAAGATAAACGTTCACCCGCTAGTACAGAGGCTTATGGAGGTAGTAACTCAGGCAGCAGAGAATAACACCCAGCACCATAAGTCGGGCTTTGTGAGTGCCAGCGCACATCACTACAAGCATTCAGTCTTCCCCTACACAGCACATTCTTTCTGAGGTCAGTCACAGCCTGAACACAGCGTCTTATTCATGACACGCCAAGTTTTAGATTTTTCTTCAGGCTGCAACAGCAGCTTACGACAGGGCATCACAGACACGCTTGTCGTCCAAGTCCCCGATTTCTCTGTCAAACGGATGAAGATCGATGCCGGTCGGCGGTTCTGATTCTTTTCTTCCGCAGGGCCCAGGCCGTGAGTCTCACATAGATTTTTTTCTTCGGGCAACGGGCTGCAGCAGCATACGACAGGGGACTACAGGCACGTTTGTCATCCAAGTCCCAGATTTCCGAGTCTCTGTCAAACGGAGGAAGATCAATGCCGGTGGGTGATTCTGATTCTTTCGCGGGTCGCCTTCACATTAGTCATGTTCATCAAGGCACTCTGATGACCAACTTCAGTCTAGATCGTGTCATAGTACTGAGTGCTGAGCACTGAATCCTCATATTTGTGGGAAAACCATTTCACCTCTGTGCCTCCGTTATTCTCTTACCGGTAGCCGAGCTACCCTCGGTTCATCAGATCTTGCAAGTTTCGAGAAACGTTCATCAGCCGCAGACAGTATACAGCGCGAGATGCGATATATCTCACAGAAACATGACTCATGTGATCGAGATCGCTGTGTCAACTTACGGTAAGAGCCGCCAGGCTCTCGTCTAGTGAACACTGAAACAATATAAAAACGCAGTGCGAACACACCTCTGCAGCTCAGAATAAGACACCTTCAATCCCTCTACAAAGCCCAGCTCAACTGCAACCAACCTCTAGTAAAATGAACACGCAGTTCCCTCACAGTCAACTGGTACTTGACCCCCAAGTCACTTGCGGCCAAGCGTCGTTCAAGCCTGACTGTCAGTTACAAAAACAGCCATCACTCACTGCAATACCCGTACGCACGACCACAGTGACCAAGCAAACCACTCTCGAATATACCGTCACACAACGCATCACAGAGCTCTCGGAAACGCATCATGACTCCATTTCTGCAGCTGTTTTGCCCAACAAGCAGCATATGGTCACTAGTCTGGACAAGACACTTTATCTGTCGCATTTGACGACGAGGAAAGTATTGAAACATCTGGTAGGGCATCCAAGCGACGTGTCTGGACTGGCGGTATCACGAGACGAGAGATTTATAGCAAGTTGTGATACTACTGGAGGGATCATTCTCTGGAACGGAGAAACTGGAGTTTGTCTTCTTGGAGAAGTCAAGCACTTGACTATCCAAAACGGGCATGCCAAGTCCGCTGCCCACGCGCACGAATCTGTCGCCGCTGTTCAACTTGCAGCCTACAATTCCAGCGAGGTCAAAAGTCATCCTATATCGCTGGACTTTTCTGCAGATGGAAAAAATTTGGCGGCTTCGGGTGGCCGTATGGTGAAGTTTTGGTCTACAGCTACGTGGAAAGAAATAGAAAGTGCAAGGATCACTCTTGACGCAGTTGTCTACTGCATTCGGTATTCGCACTCCGGCAATCGTCTTGCCATCGCTACGAAGGACCACGTCTATATCTATGATGCAGCAAGTCACCAGCGTGTCAAAACGCTCAAGGGCAACTCGGGTGGCAGCTTCACACTCGCATGGACGCATGAGGGAACATACCTTCTCTCAGGAGGCGGTAGATACGATCCTACCATTCGGGTGTGGGATGTATCGAAGGGTGATGAGATCGAAGCCTTCCATGGTCACATCAACAAGATCAACGCCATCTCTGTCAATGATTCCAATACCATGATCACTTCTGCATCTTGCGATGGCAGTTTCCGCCTCTGGCCGTTCCCAAAATCCAAGATACTCGATGTGTCCGCCGGGGCGTTTTTTGCTTCATTCTTCAGCGGAGGCAGTGAACAGAAGGTATCACAGTGGATAGTGCCCACGGGATTGGTGTCGGTATGTTCTCGTTGATTTTTCATGATTTCGTGATCTCATGTTGCTGATTTTAGACGAAGACTGAAGTGAAAGTCATTGAAAAGGTATGCTGTTATTATTCACTTCCATGACGCAATTCGAACATCCCACAGACCTACAGCCTCACCGCCAAAATGGACGTGACCGTCCGCACTGCGCTATATACAAAGGGCGGGGACTTGACCGGAGCTTTGGAAATACTCACAAAACAAATCAGGGAAAATACCAGAAGCTACACCTGCTTTGGGTATCGTTCAATTGTTTATGCACGCACATGCCAATGGACGTTGGCACTTAAAGATGCAATTGAGGTGAGTCGTGACGACTAATACCGAAACTCTTTAAGTTATACTAACTCGGATTGTGATACAGTCCATCGAGATTCACAAGTGGTCGATAGGCTATGTGTTCAAGGGAATTGCCCACTACGGAATGGGTCAGATTCACGAAGGGGGTATTGCATTTGATCTCGCGTTGAGTCTCGCGGCTAGAGATTCAGTCAGCTACCTTCTTCTATTTTTGATCAAGGTGGGTTACATTTTTTCTTATATGCTCCGTGCTTCACTACAATTTTCAGGCTATTGCCATCTTCAATACAAACGCGCATGAAGAAGCAATCAAGTGTATCGACGTTGTGGCCGAAATTTCTTCCGATACCGATCTTGTTATTTGTAAAGTCGTGCAAGTAAGTATCAATTCTAGTTCTTGTTCCGAATATCAGACTGATTATTCTACGCTTCGCGCGTCAGATATACTTCTATGCCGAAATGGCGTTCGCTGCCTCGAAGGCCAATATCCGCGAAAAAGCCATCAAGTACATCGATGCCGCTATCAAGATCGTCAATGAAATTGCTCACTACCATCCCTCAAGAAAATGGACCTTTCTATGTACACTGAATTCATGGTGGTACGTTGATGCAATACACAACTGAACATGAGTTTTTCTCAACCGCATCTTGCGTTTTTTGCAGATGTTCGGGTGGGACCTCGAGTCACTGTGGTTGACCGTAAGGAAGTACAAATGTCTCATACTCGTCCGGACGGGTCACTTCGAAGCACTCGAGTACTACCTATCACTAATGGAAGAATGTGACGAGGCTCAGAGGAACAGCTTACGTCTTTGGTTCGCTGGTGAGTCTTTTCGGTCATGTCGACCATGCTGTGGTACTCAATTATATTTCACTCAGAATTCAAGGGTGCAGGGTGTATGTCATCGTCGCAGTCAGTCATGGTGGTGAAACATTAAAAACACCAAGGTCTTTTATGTAATTACTTGGACATTTTTTTGTACTTGCATACTGGCTGAGCGGACTGATGGGGGCACGCCTCACATCAGGGCATTCGCATGTTTGGAGATGCGAACGAAACACCTAGACTATGTTGTCCTACACAGAGTACTACTCTGCAAAGGACAGTAGCTTTAATCAAAAAAAAATAATTTAACACCTGTAGTCCGCTGAATTGTCATTGTGGACGTCTGGCCATCAGTAAGATGTGAAATGGGGGTAGCTGGACGGTGTACTCGAGACTCCAGATTGATTTAGCGTCACAGTGGAAAACAGTTGGTACGAATGAGAGAAGGTACCGTGATCGGCGGTGAATCTATGTCATACGACCTACGACATTGTGGTGAAACACGTACCACACAAGCTGTTATACCGGATCAGAGAAACTGGTATACGATCAATAAGCATATACATAGGTAGGCAATCGTGACGGTTGGTTAGAGCAAATAAAGTCAAGAAACGCACTCATTAGTTCGTTCACAAACATCTCGTACCTTCATTTCTTCCTTCCACTCACTGGCACCGTCGAAGGAAAGACATCTTCTGAGCAATAGCGGTAACAACTTCCAGGCGGCTATCGACCTCAACTATCAATTCCATGATCATCGCGCGAGTGTTGGCTAATATATTCGTGAGAGGTAAATGTATACAGGAAAACATACCGCATCTCAGGACATCTGTAATCGTTGTGTCGCTTGAATTTGCATACAGAGCAGGGACAACCGTGATCAGGAATATATGCTACTGGTGTGAGAGAATTGCGAGCGCGGATGATTAACTCACGTCTCATGTCAAACTCTCGTTGCGTTCGACTATGCAATCCTTTCACTAACCATGAGTTAATGCCCTCTCCAGAAAGTCGAGGATATCCAGGAAATGGCCTAGGTTAGTGGGCCGGCGGAGTTTAAACTATATTTGGTCACGTTTTGCTGACACTTGCTCAATCGATGAGGCCACCATCTCAGTGGCATCTCTTCGCCCATCATACATTTCTTCACCGCAATGGAAAACATCCCACTCGCACTCACATCTTCTATACAAACCTCGCCAGTTAGCCAGACTTTGCGGCTTGTCGAAGGTCCACTCCCTCTCTTTCTCAATGAATCACTTTTTAGATTCGATGGTTTTCCTCTAAATACTCTGGCGACCCGTCTATCTTAGATATACTTTGTAGCGAATCTGCCAACATTTCAGTATGTTTCTGTGGAGGAAATGACAACGGTCATTTCACATCACCTGCGCCTATGCCATATTTTAGTGAATCAAAGGTTGGCATAAATATTACTGGATGCTTCAGGACTCCGTATTGGTACATAGGTCAGTCAACTTACATGTTCTCATTGTGCGCAGGTACGTACTCGAATCTCTTTCCTTCTTCATGCTCCAAGAGCTGAAACTCGGGAATCCCACTAAACCAGCCTCCAATCTCACTTCCAAGGAGTTTGTACGTCTTAGCCGCATTTTCTGCATCAATGAGGCGCGGTCTCAGTCCACGAGCGGCGGCGGCCTGGTCCGTTATCATTTGCACATGGCAGCACTTTTCCAATGAGATGAAAAAGAAAATGGTAGATTCAATCGACTTGGTAGCAACAAGGATCCCGTGGTTCTACACCGAGGGAGAGGTAAGAACGTTCGACAGAGCTATAAAAGATACCTACCTGGAGGATAACAGCCTGGAATCTCGTGAGCATCAACACAAGTACGTCATGCGGCGCATTCACAAACCTTGTTTGAACCCAGAGCAGTCGCTATAGCCAGACCTTCCTCGCGGTCATCGACGATACCGCGAAACTCGCTATATAGAGAATGATCCTATGGATTCTTTGAATAGGATATCTCCGAGGAGCGATGAATGTGAAATACCTTATAAAATGCGCAGCTGTCTTGAGTAATGGGATCAAGGGGCACCCCGAGAGCGCCGAACGCCTTGGCATATGTGGTGTGCGAATGCGCAGCACAGATAACATCCGGGCGAGCTTCGTGAACTGCGGAATGGATCATGTACGCCGCCCTGTTGAGGAACCGCGAGGGTCCAGATTCCTTTTCCTGTATCTCCCCTTCATGGTCCACAAGAAGGAGGAGTTCAGGCTGCATCAACTTGAAGTGAACACCCTGTGACAACTCTTGGTTAATATCATGATTTTATCTCGGCATGATGTCAATCACCCAGGGGTTGACCCAGTAGCAATCTGGTCTGATCGGGTCCTTTCGACGAAACAATTAGAATACTACCATGCTGCAATCGTCACTCTTACCCGAACAGTAATATGTCCAGCGACGCCTTCATCGAAGCCGTACTTGCCTGCGTTCCATGTCAACGACAAGCGCTTCGTGTTGCGATAAGACAACAACTTACCAAAGATACGATAAGCTTGAGCAAGGCGAAACTTCAGGAACGCTCGATGTTCGAGTGGGTCAGAAAAGGTTGAAGGAACCAGTGCATTATTATAGTTTGGAAGATCCGTCGCTGTCCTCGTAGAAATGTCGCTGGGTGCGGTCATGGTAACAATGAATGTGGAATTTCGAAGGAGGGTACGCTTGTAATCATATCTGAATAATCGTCATTATAAAAGATCCGACTCCTTGCTCTGTTCCGAAGTAGATCGGCTCCACAAACCTCGCGCACGAAGTTCGAGTCTGGGCATTTATCTTATGGCACTCGCGTATGCAATGTATTTCACTCGCTTTCGAAGAGAACAGCAATAATCATTGCCTACCCAGGTGATATGCTCCACCCCCTTGCTGCTGCAGATCCAACATTCATAGGCTAGTGTAACAAAACCAGTAACGACCCGTCGACTGTTATTGAAGAATGCTGCATCCACGACCCCGGGCAGTCTTCCAAAGTGAGATTTGCATCTCTTGCTGTATCAGGCACCCCCGACAGATAGAGCGATAGACAGTTAGTAGAGTTTGGCATTGACGATGACCATACATTTTGGACATCATTGGAGATATTGTGTGAAATGAGTAGCGCCGGTTTCCTGCTCATAACCTAACTGTTCCAATACATGTGGCGCTTGTAGCTGCCGGCGCAAAGTGGGGAATAGGTGGAGGCACTGAATGGTGCATGAGATAATATGGGGGCACATACCTGCTGGGTGGGGGAAGATCCATACATGACATGGAGGGTTGAGGGATAGGCTGCGGTTGATAGCTGCCAAATGGTGCGTGCATCGAATTTTGATGACTCGGCATGTCTTGCGGTACTGACTCAGTAGGTTATTGCTGGTTTCAACATGCTGCCTGTGAGAATGGGCGGGATTAAATAAACCCTCATACCACTGGTTTTTCTTGAGTTCTGGTTGGCTGTCAAAGCACTGCACAATTCGCTGGAGCAGCTCTGCCTTGAGTCCAGTCTCTGGTAATCACAAGGCTGCAGCTATGTCATATAGCTCATCCAATTTTATTTTTTTGTCTTGATTGTGCCTGTAAATGCAACTTGGGACTGCTCCTGCTCCAAGTCTGCTCACCGATCATGTGTTAGCAACCTAGCCAGGCGCTAAGGAACTTGAGTGGTGTCTGTGATGGGTGCTCTATCAAGAGCGGTGGCCCGTGCATATCGGTTGTTACAATCGTGCGTACCCCTATACATTTCTACTTCATTTACCTTGTATATTACGTAACATGACTCTGACTCATATGCTCAACGCATCTGTACTATAGTTGCCTTCCTTCTTTGGATACGCACTTACATTCTCACACCTCTCTTGGTCTGTGCGCACATATTGGTCTATTTAAGCACAGTGTACTTGTAGTAGATTCTTTACTTTAATCTTACTGGGTTTTACCTGGAATCTCCTTCGCTTAGGTCTCCAACCTAAGTCATCTTGAATCGTCTCTAAGTCTAAGCACTCCTTAGTCTTAGTCTCTATTCTCGCGGATACCTCTTAGACTTGTCTTTGAGGTTGAACCCTTGATCGTACTCGGAACGCGTTCCTTGTACTTTCACCTTGTCCTTTTCTGGACATTGTAAGAACTCCCAGCAGACCGTCTGTGTCTTTTCACTGTCGCTGGTGACGCCACCCCAGTTCGTAACATCGGTCTCCTAGTGCGGAGTACGCTAGTTGCATTGGTCGGAGGTGGGCGCTACGCGCTGTCTCATGACCTACATCACAGAGACAAGGTTCTTGACGATGATCAAAGGCGTAGAAGTGATGAGCTTCTACAAAGTTCGAATAGAGACAATAAGCTTATGAAAAGCTTATTGAAAGGAAGTTCAGGGTCGAAGATCAAGTAGATTCAAGTTAAATGTTACGAACTGGGGTGGCGTCACCAGCGACAGTGAGAAGACACAGACGGTCTGCTGGGAAGTTCCTACAATGTCCAAAAGAGGACAAGGTGAAAGTACAAGGAACGCGTTCCGAGTACGATCAAGGGTTCAGCCTCAAAGACAAGTCTAAGAGGTATCCGCGAGAATAGAGACTAAGGCTAAGGAGTGCTTAGACTTAGAGACGATTCAAGACGACTTAGGTTGGAGGCCTAAGTGAAGGAGATTCCAGGTAAAACCCAGTAAGATTAAAGTAGGGAATCTACTACAAGTACACTGTGCTTAAATAGGCCAATATGTGCGCACAGACCAAGTAACCGTGAGAATGTAACTGCATATCCTAATAAGGAAGGCATGTATCGTACAGATGCGTTGAGCATATGAGTCAGAGTCATGTGACATAATATACAAGGTAAATGAAGTAGAAAATGAATAGGGGCATGTACGATTGTAACATTACCCCCTTTTTACACGTAAAGTCACCGACTTTACTCATCTTGGTTCGCATAGTAAACGGGATCGTCACTCCACTTGTAGTCTTCATCAGCAAAAGACCCAGTCCTCATATATGCGGCTTCTTCAAGACCAGCGCGTCGTTTAGAATCCCTCTTCTTTTCTGCCTGAATTTGTTCATCATCAAGTTGCTGCTCCCAGGCGTGAAGTGCATCATAGAAACCTTCATCCTTCCAAGTTAACTCGAAGGGAGGAGGTCCAACTCGTCGAGGGCAATAGAGGGATAAGTGGGTAGGCGACCAATATCTACAAACCTTGCACTGATATTCCGCACAATTCTTCTGACGATGCCCGAGCAGTCCACAGACGCGGCATTTCATGTTTTCATCGGGATTGGAATGGACTTTGCGCAGAGGTGACGGTGAGACGATGGGTTTGGGGCTAGTAGATCTGGCGCGCTTCTTCCCCTTGTTCCGTTTCATGCGCTTTAAGGCAAGGGTGTTTTCGCGCCTAAGCTGTGCTTGCTGAGCAGAAGTGAGGGTGTACGCGGATGCAGGGAGGTCAGGAGTACTCCCTCGTTCAGCAATCTTCAGAAGTTCGTCGGAGGAAGACAGAGTAGTGATACCAAAGTCTTTTACTAAGACTGGTGAGACGGGGTCCATTGGACCGAACGACGATGGGATGGACATTGGGGGGTGTATATGAAGATCGCGAAGTCGGGGACCGAGTGTTACCAACTCAGTGGTAGGGATACCTAGTAGTTTAGCAGCCTCACACTGCTCCTTTGTGCAAGGTTCATACAACCAATCAGGGCAATCAAGTGAAGTCGTGACGGGAGGTGGCGAGGTTGGCGGTTCAATGGGGGATGGAGTGCGAGGGGATGCAAGATCAGCTTGCGTTTGTTGTAAATCAGTGATGGCTTCTTCCACTAGGTTTCTAGCTGTTCTGGTTTCAGCGACTGATTGCTGGATGGTGTCGACAACTGTATTGGTAAGTTGTCCAATTTCTTGCACAGCAGTGTATAGGCCAGCAA